>CAXDID010000709.1:0-169822 GCA_963988835.1 Hexamita inflata
TTATCATAACTCACTCAAAAGTTATTCTTGTCTTTTCCTGAATATTCTTTTTTGAAAATATTTGGTTAAAGTTAATTATTGTTTTAATATTGAGTACAAAATATATCATTCAAATAGTCTAGAGGTCTTTTCCGGAGAGAAGCTGTTCTTCTCCAAAGCGTCTCCACCAGAACTGTACGCCTTCAGTCCGTTGCTCTCGAAGTTCACGAACACGTCGTCCGGGTACGCGGCTCTTTCGTGTTTCAGGGAGTCCGCCTCCGCTTTGCCCTGAATCTCTATCGTGATGTTTTTCCTGGCGTCGATCAGCTGCTCTACGTTATTGGAAAGTATTTTGGAAGCCAGGTCTTCGATGCGGTAGTAGTGCTCCACTTTCGAGCTGCGGACGTAGTAGTGCAGCATGATGCAGTTGTTCTGGATCTCGTAGAAGGCGGTGGTCTCGAATGTCCCGAACAGCTTTCTCTGGCGAAAAGTACAAATGTTCATATTTGAAGCGTGTGCGGATAGGATTTTGTTTATTACAAGTAACGCGTGCAATAAAGTTGTGAATGTTTATATCAAGTTTCATAAAATTTTGATTGATAGACTGAAAAGCGTTTATGAGACTATGTTGGAGTATATCCGATAACTAACAATAATTTAAACTTTGACCAAAATCAGGTTGCATAGATTGATTGGCCAGATGATTGATTGGCGGTATCTACTTTACAAATACTGGGATGAATCCTTCCACAACTGTGGTGTTTTGTCTTATTTCCAAATTTGTGTACTAAATAAAATGATTATCACAATGCTCAATTTACTTATTCTCACAATATATTTATTAAAACCGTTTCCATAATCAACAAAAATATTTGGGCTAACTTAGACTCTGTGAAAATGTGATGAAGAAACGATCGGAAGAATAAATAATTAAAGTGTTGTGAGTAAGATAGAGAATATTATAATTTTGGATTAATACAATAAAATGTAACACTAACTTGAACTCTCATCACACAGATCTGCAGTCTCCGTTAACGCATAGTTGTAATGTATTGACCATCGCGCCATAATAGCCTGTTGGAGTTTGAATAACTCTCCAATACACTGATGCGACTCTATTACTTATTGCATTAATTTACATCTACAACGTGTTATCAACTGCTCTTAAACCTCCAATGTCATTAACCACCATGTTAATCCTCGATTACGCATTGTTCGCGTTATTAGTAACTGCGGTTATTTTGGCATTCAAATCGTTATTCACCCAGTTTAAATCACTCCTAAGATTTGTCGTTTGTGTGGTTAAAGCTGAGTTAACATTCGTTAAATCTGTTCGAATTGGAGCAACTCCGCTAGTTATTGCAGCGTTCACTTTCGTGGCGTTGTTTATAATTTATGTTTCCAAATACTATTTTATAGCAGCCAGATTGCTAGTTATTAGAGCTAAGTTATCATTCACTATAACTGTTAATGTGTTTATCGAATTCGTTAGTGAAGTCACATTCGCGAAGATGCGGTTGTCCAGTTCAGTCGTGTTCATAGCTAAGTTTGTATCTGCAAGTGAAAAGTTTGTAATTAATTTGGCCTCTAAATACGTCTAATAGTCAATTAGTTAGTTGTTTAACTAAGTAATTTCGGTTATGATCTGATCGTTCAAAACTGTAAAGTTATTTATAATTTGAGTTTCGAGATATGACATATTGTTTGCTATTTAGCTTTCAATGTTATTTAAAAATAAGACTACGTCATCGTTAAGTTGCTCTAGGCGGGTATTCGCAGCGGTTATATTATGGTTGATGCGATCATCAAGTATTGTTGTATTGTGAGCTAGATTTTGGTCCATGCGCGTAAAATTATTTATGATGTACCAATCCAGCTTACTGTATTCATATTTGTAGTCAATACATTCGTCTACGTTTAACTAGTATCCACTTGCGCAGACGCAGAATTGTCCATCGTAGATGAACGGGTAAACGCACACTTCGGCTCCATTTACGTTTTGGCTGAATTCCAACGACACATTTTAGCATAACCCGTACACCATGTACTCATTTAGTTAGCACAGGTCGCATCCTTTAACTGGACTCTGCGAAAAGGCGATTAAACTTTCGTGTTTGCTCTGGATGAAGTTCACATTCAGGTCGCAGTAGTAAACTTTTTGAATTAATATATCAATTTTCTAAACGTTTTCTACTTAAGATACTAAAACCGCGTTTGTATTTAGATAGTTTTGGAAGTGGGAGGATATAAAAACGTTTGAAATGGAAAAGGACTTAACTTACTGTGATATTAATAGCACGACCGCCGCTGATAGCTGCGCTTTCGTTCTGAACTGGATTCTGCAACTTTCAATGGTTATGACGTCGCTCGCCTTCATAATTAGTCCAGAAACGGATAAGCCATTCGCGATGAACTAAGCAGTGGAGTGCGAGATGAGGATATCGCACTGAATGCAAATCAAAGCCGCTTGAATCAGGTCCTCTTCGATTTCGACTTTAAACTCGCATTCTGTGATTTCGGTTTTAGCCGTGAACCCGAAGATCGCAAAAGAAGACAGTTGCGGGACTTTGACTTAAAGCGACATGATTGTATTTTCGACTTTGTTCACGTATAAAAATATTCGAGAATCAGTGTAATCTTAAAAATTTAAAGCTCCGTCCAATTTAGAAGAACTTGTATAATCTTTAGTGCAGTAATTCACATATTAAGAAGCTCTTAAAATTTGATTATTACAAAAGTTTAAAATATTGCTGTTCAGCTATTTATGCAGTATTAATATAGTACTTATCATTAATGAAGCGGAATTACATATTCTCTTATAATTTTATTTAGATGATTAAATATGTGTTATATTAAACATGTTACACACAAGCTATGTATAATAACATGACTCACTATGTATACATATATACATATATAGCTATGTATACATATTTGTGAATCTCATAACATACAACTTATGTATTTTTAATTAATTTAAACATGAAATTAGAATAGTAAAATAATATTATGTATATATGTGATAACATATGACACTGACGTGTTTGGAGTGAAATTTTATATTATAATAAATTTATCTTCTATATAACCAGTAACATCATATATAAATTTAAACTTGTTAAAGTCAGTATTCGAGCAGATAAACTATCCAATATATGATATCTTAAATGAATAAATCCCGTGCAGTGGTGGAGCTTAAAATTATAGGGTGACATAGTCTATTACTATATTAAGCTTTATCAAATTATTCTTGTCGAAACTGTTTTCTATATGTTTAATTTATAATAATTATCAAATTCATAAATGTTACAAATATTCATTTTATTTGAGAGTATTGATACCGTTTGGAGAAAATTGGGATTTTGTTAGTCTATTAACACAACTCTATTTAATATATTATTTACATCAACTTATTTGTGGTTCTATTACAATCATATAATTCTTCAATTTCTAAATTTTGAAATGGATACGTATTAAAATTATTTAATCATAAATTCATCACAATATATATAGTTAGTATGAATATAATATATTACTCCTTAAATATTATTATTTGCTAAGATACATAAGTACTATTTTGAACAAATATTCTAACAATAAAAAATGAAAATATTTCAATTAATACTGTTTATTGTATAACTAGTTATAATATTAAAATTTATCAAGTTTAGTAGTATAATAAATATTTGTAAATATGTCAACATTACAAATCATAAATGGCCATTTTTTGTGAACCATCGACGATACAGTAAATGATACAAGTA
Organism: Hexamita inflata; assembly: GCA_963988835.1. Lineage (NCBI taxonomy): Eukaryota > Fornicata > Diplomonadida > Hexamitidae > Hexamita > Hexamita inflata. Next base: position 3,744 of record CAXDID010000709.1, read on the forward strand.
GGGAAGAACTCACAGTCGACTTTTTTGGATTAAGTTTTGGCTTCAATTTTTTGTTATATTTTCATGTTATATTTGTTGATTTGTGCAATAACTTATTAAAGAAGTGGAACTTAAAACAAATAATATTATATTAGTATATCATAGCATATAACTATTATAAATATATAATTTTAAGAATGTAGCTAACAATATATTTTTTGATTATAATACTTAAAACTTGGTGATTGAGGTACTAAAAATATAACTGAGATGATAACATATTATATTTATCTTATTTAGAATACACTATATGGTAATATATTAAAATAATTTCAAATAATGATTTCACATCTCAAATTCTATTTAGAAATTCTATTTTGTTAAAGTATATGAAATAGCTACTATATAGTTATTTGTTATAAATGAAAGATATACATTAGTATTACTAACCTCCAACTCCGTTACTCGTTTAATTGAATATCAAAAGACTTAATATACAATATAATTATAAGTATTATAATAATGGAATAAATTGTTATTGTTTAGATTAAACATGGTATTTAATCATAACTGCTGAAGTAGCATTAATATATTTCAACCAGAGTTAATTATATGTAAAACTGATAGTATATAAAACACAAATATTCAAATAATCGTTTTACAAAAGCGGCACTTTACAAAACATGATTAAATTATTATATAACAACAATTGTTATAATGTCACACTCCACTAATGAAAACTGTAATCAATGACTTTATTATGTACGCATGAAAATTGTAATCATTCATTGAAAAATCAAGCACATAGATAATAAAAAGAATGATCTTAAGTATTTAATATTAAAGTAGTTTTAGTAAAATAATACATTCATTCTTATTTTGGTTATTGTTAGTGCATCCTATACGGATTCTTTCAATAAGTTAGGGGTATACTATCCATATGATATTTAACCATATATTAATTTTTGCACCTTAAGTCTTGGCTAACTTCAGTGTCATACTGTGGTCGCCAAGCCAACTTTGATTTCAAAAAATACTAACTATTTCAAAACTATTTTTTGTATTAATTTTAACTATATATTAACTCAATGTTTAGTAGCGTCTCCTTTCTATTTTATTACTTCTTCTAACCTTTTGGGCATAGAGTCAATCAAATGATTGATGATATCTAACGAGATTTACTCCAACGCCCTCTTTACTTCTTCATTTAATAAGTCATATGTGGTACATTCTTCAGGGGAAATGTTTGACTTCAGTGGATTCCAGCAGTGAAAAAGTGGATTTAAGTCTGGACTCATTACTGGAAAGCGATAGAGCTCAATGTTGTTAGCAGTATAAAAGTTTTTCATATACTTACTAAAATGTGTCGGGGCGTTATCTTGTTGCAACTTCAAGTTATGCTATTAAGTGATGGAAGTGTAACTTGTCTGAGAACTTAAGAATTGACAATTGAATTCATGGTCGTACCGCACGGCATAAACCATAATGGACCCTTATATCTATAGCTAATCGTACCATAGATCATGCACGAAAACAGTCCATATTTTACACTTCGAGAAAATACTTCGGATTCCACTCGTCTTTAGGTGTTCTGAGCACTCTACTCGCTCGATTTGCATAGCATTTTGAGCGATACTCATCGGTATACTAAAAAGTTCTCCAATATTCAATTGGTTGTTTTAGGTTCATTCGAGCAAAGTTCAAACTTTCCAATTTATGCTTTTCGGTAAGTTTTGGCTTTATCTTAGCAACATAGAAGCTTAAACTGAATTTGGCCAGGAGACGAGATACCGTTGTTAGAGACATGGAAATTCCACGAAGGGCTTAGTATTTTTCAGCTATGATTCGTCGAGTTTCGAATCTATGGCCCTGGCGATATTTAACAACGCGAAAATCTCAGCTTAGTCAAATTTTCTGACACTATTATCGGCATGAGAAGCTTCTAGCTTGCCTGTAACTTCAAAGTGCTTAAAAATGGAATAAACAGTTTGGAGACTACATTGAAGGCAACAAGCAATGTATTTCTTGGTTGCAACAGTTTGTGATTCTGTTTCTCACATTCTCATCATTATGCGACGCTCTTGTATTGTGATCCGTCGGCTTCGTGTGTGCTTCGTCATTTGAAGGATGAAGTGAAAAAGAAATGAACCGCAGAATTAATTGAATATGTTATAATTAGCATAAATACAGTGATTTAATTTTCAAGCGCAATTATTACATAAACATTTGTTAAAATCAAAGTTGGCTCGGACACCACAGTACGTTATTATATGTGTACATTTCATACCATAAAATAAAGTAAAATAGTTACTTAATATTTAAAAAGATGTTAAATCACACATAGTAAATACATTAAAGTTGTTACATAAATGAGGGAGCAGAATCACTTAGATTGGAAAAAAGATGAAAACCATTTTAATTAACTGGAGAATCACTAACCACAAGAATTATTAAAATATATATTATTTTTACTTAGCTATAGTAAAATACCTAATATATATTAATTGCGTTTAGATGTATTGTTGGATTGTTGCTGTTGAGTGAGTCATGTTAATAGTAAATTACAATTGTAATTACAAACAATTCTAGCACTTTTGATAAGATACATAAACATTTATTGATTTAATACAGAATTCTGGGTTATTAGACCCGTTTTCAAAGTATTCAGATTTATTCAACTTTTTTAATTCATTCTATTTATTTATTAATTAATTTATTATATATATCGGCTCACTCTTTTGGTACATCTCAAAAACATCCACTCAATAATCTATTGATTACTGATTAATTTATTTATTTATTAATTGCTGGTTATTAATAATTATTTAAAGTAACTTATCAATAGAGCTCCAAGGCTCAGGCGTTTTCAGGCTTTCCTCATCATGAAAGTTTTCTTTATTTACAAGGATTTTTGATTTAAAAGTTTTATTTCGCCCAAGACTTGGAATTGATTTATTCCGTTTAGATTCTATTCCACACCACGAAATGAAAAATAGCAATATGCCCACTTCCCATTGAGAATGTGAGTTCTGGCGCAAGGAAAACGGGTGGATTTGAGCGCAAAAATCTAATATTCAGAATTAGCATCAAAAATATGTTTGCATCGCAACTTTTATATAACTATCAGTTTTCCATAATAAGTGAATAATAGCACTTAAGAAGCATATCTAAATCTAGCTTACTCACTTTATGGAGCTAATTAAACTCTTTGCTATACTTCACAAAGCTAATTGTTTCTGAAGTCAGATTCAGTCAATACCATTGCGTAACACTATAGCTACATGCGTAGAAATGGAACTTTTTTCTATAACCATACTATTTTAATACATAATTGAGTTATTTACTATCACTATATATGATTTTATCAACATCAATAAATTTCATAAAACCACTTCCATAAAATACCAAAACATGAATCAGGTGCCAAATTAAATAATAATGTCAACTCAAATGATAGCGAGCTTAAACGAGTAATACCAGCAGATTTAAATGTTTATGGACACAAATTTAGATCATCCATAAGTGTTATTTCATGATTAATTGCGTCAAAAATATATTCATTAAACACAAATGATTGATTCTAAAGCTAAACATTGAGTATTCTCTTTGTTATATTTATTATAACTAACTCATTACTATATTCTCACCAGTTCACAAAAATTGATAAATGACTTCACTACATGCAAACTCTTTTCCAACAACAATATAAAAGCAAGCTTGAAGTGTATTATTTACATCAGAGATCTTGTTTAGAACTAATTTGCCGTTTTTGATTTGCATAAAACTTAGTTTATAAAAACCAACAATTTCTGAACTATCAAGGTGTTTGTAAGCCCACTATTGAAATGAAAGCACGATTCAAAACGTTATGAAGCTGTTGGTCTTAACAAAATTTAACAAATACCAGAACGTAGGACAATCTAAGTGCCAGGAAGCTATTGATATCTTGGGGCAAATATCGACAAAATTATTCTGTAAGAAAATTTAGCTGAGAATACATTTTGAAATTATTATAGCGTTATGCTCGATGGTGATATAATTCCTTCCGAGAGTGCCTACCACCAATACGCTATTGGTTAAGTTTTAAATTTACTGAACTTAGGTCAATATTCAGAACTCTATCATTAATTGCTTGAATCTCAAATTTATTAATCTATTGCTAATTTGCATTGGTTTAATTGAGTTTTACCAAGCAAAGATTAGTAAATTGTGTTAGAACCCCAAATACTAGTTTTTTGATAGAATATAGATTTAGCAAACAACCAAAGATAATCAGCTGAATTATTAAGCAGCGTTGTCTATTTGTGAGAGTAATAATAAAATATTTATAAAAGTATCAAACGTCGATATGTCCACCCCCGCTACGCATGTCTATAGCTAAACTATAATAAATTAAGAAGCTGTATACGTGTTAGCCTACCGACGTTCGCTTAATATGTAACTTATAGTCCATAATGGTGGAGCAATATTCTAAATCTTGGTGTGGGAAAAACAGAGGGTTGGTAAAAAACGCTTTTCCCGAATTTGTGATTTATACTTACATATGTAAGCCCATTATATATTTTAATAATTTTCTGTAGATTTACTTTCGTACGTTAGGGGTCTTGGGAACAAGTTAAATGCATTCTTAAGCATTTATTTCCTACATATTCCATTTTTCCATTTGGAGTGTTGATTTTCAATATTATAAATCGTAGACGCACTTATACACACACTCCACATATGAATAGGATAGCCTGAACTCAATCTCAGACTGCTCAAATTATTTATCAGCAACCAAAATATTCGTCAATACAGACCATACCATGATTAAATTTGATTACTCTCGTTGTTTCGTAGAATTTTAAATTCTATTTGCTTCACGTACTTTAATAAATATTTGGTGATGATAATAATATTATTTGATGTATTATTCAGAACATTTAAACCTTATAATTATTGTACGCGATAGAATAAGTATAATTTGATCCCATGAAACATTAGATATTCACAACTTTTGATTTTTCAACTTTGTTGGCTAAGCAGGAATTTATCTCTGTATTAAATATGTAGCAAATACACATATAAAATTGATTATCTATGATTAGACAGAATGCTTTCGTCTTCATACAAAAGATTATTTTGTTGCTATTTTTAGAAAATTATTGAGCGTTATGTTTTAAGACCAACAGTGGAGTCTAATATTACCTACAACCATCTACGCTAATTTAAATGCTAAAATTACTTGGCAACTCCCCATAATCAACAAGATTTTCAAAATTTTTATTTTTCAAATTAATTTCAGCTTTAATTCTGATAAAACTACAAGAAAAAGTGCTAGAAATAGTATTTTGTTCTGAAGCGCTGGAATAAAGCTACAATAGTAGAAAATACAAAATATTTTACATTTGTAATTAATCTGTTGACTTTAACGTTGATATGTTGTACAAAAGAGTCATAAAAGTTGTATAAATTCTTCTCTCAACAGTTACTCATACAATTGTATTGTAATTTTAACTATAACCTGAGTTATTTAATAATTCTAAGATTAATTTTGAATTGTTCATTTTAATCTTCACATTGACGTATAAACATTCGTTAATATTAATTATTTTACTATAATGAAAGTGAAAATAAGAAGAACGAGTATAATTCTGTGGAATATATAATTTATTTATTTTCGACAAATTCAAGATGTTTAAGTGCTAAAACAATCAAATAGTGGCTAATAACGTTCATTCAACACCCATTTTTGTCACGAATAACATTAAGGAATCTAGAAACTAAGTAATATAAATCGAGAAATATTTTTGAAAAAATTATATGGAGTGCGCAGGTGGAATTGAAAGAAGTCCATAAGTGCACTATCTTATATATACCCTAAAAGAAGTTAAACATTTGAAAGATGGAAGTTTCATCTTCACAGTTTATAAATAATATTTTGATTTTGGAAAATAATAATTTCACTTAATAATTCTAGAAGCAGAAGAAACCGAGCCTGGTGGTGATGATGTTGTCTTGTAGCACTGCCCCCGTACACAATGACATGGAAGACTTTTAATATTATTGAAAGCTGCAAAATAATATTTCAATAAATGTCCAGAATATGTTGGCTTATAACATAAACATTATATAGAACGCTGGAAAAGCAGTTAGCACTCTTAAAGATTTCAACGCAATTTTTCAAATCCTTATTCTTCAGAAATCATATTTCGTTATTATTGAAAACAATGATAATATGTTAATTTATTGTATTATATTCGACGAATTGAAATTGTCGTGTTATTTACTTAGTTAACTTAGTTAATTTAGTCGTGTTGTATACTACAATTATTCTGATAAACAACAGATTTAGGACTAAGTGTAGATACTGTGTGTAGATCAAGTTCGGGTTTACGATAAGTGAGATTCTACAATTAAAAATAAAGTGGTTCTAAAAATGTTAAACGATCAGGTCACACCCTAATAAATATAAAATGGGATTGAAATATTTTGACACCTTTTCACTTCGGTCACTTAGTTAGACACAATTTGATTTTCGAACAACCTCTTATATAAAATTTTTAAAAATATTTCAAAACAAATTATAACTAACTGAAGAACTGATTCTTGTTTATGAACCTCAAGGAACTCGTCCATCAGTTTCACTTGAGTTCTGGAGCTGAAAACGGTTTGTAAAAAGTTCAGATTATTTTAAAGGAGATTAATTTAAAACGTTAAAGAAATCACTTCAAAAACTGTTCAGCCTAATTATTTCGCTGGAACGCTGAGAGTAAAATATAAACCCGCAAGGAATTGAACCACCAAGGACAGGTACCACACCAACGCACTAACTGTAAAAGAAGAGCTTTAATTGCGAATAATTAATAATAATTGTAAATGTCATTTAAAGTGATGTTTGATTAGTCAGAAACACTACGAAGCAAAACATGAAGGCGAGGATGAACGTCGCCAATGTGCTGGGGGCGATCAAGCATTTAGAGGATGAATGATATTAAAACTATACGATAATTTCTTCTACAATCTCATTTAACCAAATTCATAAGCACAAAATTCATAAGCAAGGTTGGTTTGATGCAAATATCATAACTCACTTTGTTATTTAATATTCTTTTTTGATAAAAGTATTTGGTTAAAGTTAATTATTGTTTTAATAATGAGTACAAAATATATCATTCAAATAGTCTAGAGGTCTTTTCCGGAGAGAAGCTGTTCTTCTCCAAAGCGTCTCCGCCTGAAGTGTACGCCTTCAGTCCGTTGCTCTAGAAGTTCACGAACACGTCGTCCGGGTACGCGGCTCTTTCGTGTTTCAGGGAGTCCGCCTCCGCTTTGCTCTGAATCTCTATCGTGATGTTTTTCCTGGCGTCGATCAGTTGCTCGACGTTATTGGAGAGTGCTTTGGAAGCCAGGTCTTCGACGCGGTAGTAGTGCTCCACTTTCGAGCTGCGGACGTAGTAGTGCAGCATGATGCAGTTGTTCTGGATCTCGTAGAAGGCGGTGGTCTCGAATGTCCCGAACAGCTTTCTCTGGCGAAAAGTACAAATGTTCATATTTGAAGCGTGTGCGGATAGGATTTTGTTTATTACAAGTAACGCGTGCAATAAAGTTGTGAATGTTTATATCAAGTTTCATAAAATTTTGATTGATAGACTGAAAAGCGTTTATGAGACTATGTTGGAGTATAACAGATAACTTACAATAATTTAAACTTTGACCAAAATCAATCTGTATCAATTGATTGGCCAGATGATTGATTGGCGGTATCTACTTTACAAATACTAGTGGATGAATCGTTTTACAACGGTGGTGTTATGTCTTATTTCCAAATTTGTGTACTAAATAAAATGATTATCATATAGCGCAATTTACTTATTCTCACAATATATTTATTAAAACCGTTTCTATTATCAACAAAAATATTTGGGCTAACTTAGATTCTGTGAGAAAATGTGATGAAGAACATTTTCTTTTGAACATTAACCAAATATCTTTAAAATTTAAAGATAATTTAAAGTTTAAATTATAACTATAACTTTTATCACACAACTTTGCTCACCGATCTGCAGTCTCCATTAACGCATAGTTATAATATATTTACCGTAGCGCCATCTGTTCCCGTCGGCGTTTGAATAACTCTCCAATACACTGGTGCTATTCTATTACTAATTGCGTTGATTTGATTTTGTAATGAAGTATCAACTGCTCTTAAACCTCCAATATCATTAACTACCCCACTAATCCTTGCTTACGCATTGTTCGCGTTATTAGTAACTGCCGTTATTTTGGCATTCAAATCGTTATTCACCCAGTTTAAATCATTTCTGAGATTTGACGTTTGTGTTGTTAGCGCGTTGTTCACATTCGTTAAATCTGCTCTAACTGGGGCAATTCCGCTTGTTATCGCAGCGTTCACTTTCGTGGCGTTGTTTATGATTTACGTTTCCAAATACTATTTTATAGCAGCCAGATTGCTAGTTATTAGAGCTAAGTTATCATTCACTATAACTGTTAGTGTGTTTATCGAATTCGTTAGTGAACTTACATTCGCGTGTATGCGGTTGTCAAGTTCTGTTGTGTTCATAGCTAAGTTTGTATCTGCAAGTGAAAAATTTGCAATAATATATTCTTCGAACTTGTTTAAGTAATCGACCAGTTAATCATTCAGCTTAATTACATTATTCTTGATGTTGTTACTCAAAACTGTGAAGTTCTGAATTATCATTTATTCCATGATAGATCTATTGGATAAGATAAAGTTAGATAAACTGTTATAATTAGAAATTATAGAAGCTGAAAGGTCTTACACCATATTATTAACAACCGTCATGTTATTTGCAATTCGATTCTCTAAAATTGAGGTATTTTAAGCTATTCTTTAATCCAGAACTGTAAAATTGTTGATAATATTTTGGTCTTAATCATCACAATTAATACTTTGTTAACATTTATTTGCAGTTAAATAATATCCGTTTGAACAAACACAGGCTTGGTCGTTATAAATGAACGGGAAAACGCAAACTTCAACTCCGTTTTCATTTCCGCTGAACTCCAATGACACGTTCTGACAAATTCCGTACACCATAAATTCGTTTGTCTTGCACAAATCACATTCTTTCTTTGGGTCTTGAGAAAATTTTATTATACTTTCGTGTTTGGTCTGAATGAAATTTGTATTTAAATCACAATAAAGCACGTTCGATAATATAATATCGAGCTTCTAAACATTTTCTACCTGTGATACGAGAACCGCGTTCGAATCTAAATCGTTTTGGAAGTGAGAAGAAATGTTCACATTTGAAATGGAAAAGGACTTAACTTACCATGATATTAATAGCACGACAGCCGCTGATAGCTGCGCCTTCGTTCTGAACTGGATTTTGCAGCTTTCGATTGTTATGACATCGCTCGCCTTCATAATTAGACCAGAAACAGATAAACCGTTGGCAATGAACTGTGCGGTAGAATGCGAGATGGTGATATCGCACTGAATGCAAATCAATGCCGCTTGAATTAGGTCTTCTTCGATTTCAACTTTAAACTCGCATTCTATGATTTCGGTTTTGGCTGTGAACCCGAAAATAGCGAAAGAAGATAGTTGTGGAACTTTGACTTAAAGCGACATGATTGTATTTTCGACTTTGTTCACGTATAAAAATATTCGAGAATCTGTGTAATCTTAAAAACTTAAGGTTCCGTTTAATTTGGACGAACTCGAAGTATCTTTTGTACAATAATTAACATATTATGATGATTTTAAAATTTTATTGTTACAAAGGTTTACAGTGTTGTGGCTAAGTGATTTGTGTAATATTATTATAGTACTTATCATTTATGAGAAGTGGTTATTTGTGCATATATATACATTTATTAACTTATATATATACATTTATTAAAATAATTAATGAAATATGTATAAATCAAATTCATGCTATGATTTAGTATCTGATTTTGAGATAAGTTTCTGTATCTGCGTCAATGTCACACACGTATTCCAAACATGCAATATTTTTAAATTTGAATTTTATCTCACAATGTAAACAATGTCAATGTAATCTTTGAAACTAAACGTACATAAAATTTAAAGTCAGTAGTAAAGACCTATTATCACGTGTTTGCTATTTTATCATCAAAATATATCAAATCTTAAAAGTTACATGCTTTACACATGTACATTCATATTTCACCATTTAGTTTATATATTAACCTTAGTCAAAACGATGTCCACACATTTTCTAAATTATCAATTTCATAATAATCTACTGCACACATACGTAATATAAATAATATTACGTATATATGTTAACTTTACATACTATAAGATAAAGTATAAGATAAAGTAAAATAGTTACTTGATATTAAAAAAGATGTTAAATCAACATAGTAAATATTAGTAAATACATTAAAGCTGTTACATAAATGAGGAAGCAGAATCACTTAGATTGGAAAAAAAGATGGAAGCCATTTTAATAAACACGAATATAATTAAATATATTATTTTACTTGGCTATAGTAAAATAACTAATATATACTTATTTATTGCGTTTAGATGTATTGCTGGATTGTTGCTGTTGAGTGAGTCATGTTATTATTTAATTTGTTTATTATTTAATATATAAATCTTCATTCATTCACTCATCATTTATTTCTTTTTCAGCTTCAACAACTTAAGTTATAGCATTAGTTGCACCTTTTTCTTGTTCATGAGTTAACTATTAATCAAGTTCAGATACTACTCGATTTATTTTTATTCATTCATTATTTTAATCATGTTCAATATATTCTGCTCCCTTTAAACACTAATCACCTTTTGCAGTTTATTCACCACCACTCCCCGTTTTTGCAGAATGCTCATTAGATCTAAAACGAACTATTGCGCCGTTACGCGCTTGTCCTCCAGTTTCAGAATCAAACGGCTCTGAACTTATTTTTAACTGTTCAGTTTTTTCAATTATTAGTAACGGAGCTCAGCGCGCATGTGCTTGCACTTAGCGAATAATTATTTGACTTTAAATTGCTTCAGCTCAACTTAGTAAATGATCTTCATCTTCATGTCCAGGTTGTGCTTGTTGAAGATTCGCTTCTGCACTAGTTATTTGCGCTGCTGCCTGATCAGAGCAATGTCCAGGAACTCGGGCTGCTTGTTGAACACGTCCTCGCTGTTGTTAGTTTCCTCCAAGATCGAGCTGTCCTCATCGCTGATTATCTGCTCAGAGAGCTCCAAAGACAGATGCTTCACAAGATCCGTGTAATCGGACGTTATCAGCTGAATTTTGTCGTAGTCCAGCACTATCGACGGACGCTCACTGTTAAATAAGTTAAACACCTTTGTGTTGTTCGACATGTTGTTCACAGTCGACTTTACCTAAAAGTGCTTCTATGAATCGTTGTCTTAAGTCAAATTTTGCAACTTTTGCACCTTAAAATACTTTAATTGCATCCTGATATTCTTCATATATAAATGCCTAAGAATACTAATTTTGTACTTTAAAACAGAAACTTATTTTTAATGCTAAATCTATTGCTTTAGTCTTAATATTTTGAGTTTCCGCATTGCTTATAACTTATTTGTAATGAGCTCATGTTCCTATAATTTATTGAACATAGTACTAATTAATTATTTTTAAATTTTGTATATATTCCCTTATACTAGGTACACGTTGCATTACAAACGCATTTTCTTGTTTTAAATTTATATACCAAGCAAATGTGATGTATTTCGTAAGTTATATTGACTATTTTGTAAAAATTTTAGTTCAGATTCTTAACTAATTTCGAACACTGGCTGTTACATCTTTTATTAAACCAATTATGCCATATTATTTGTTTTTAACTCAATTTATTGTGATAATTCTATTATTTTTTAACTTTTTCTGTTAATTTATTCATGTTTCAAATGAATTCTTTGCTTATGTTTTTATTATTCTTTATAATCATGCTCTGCCCACAAATCTGGAAAGGTTTCTCGTCTTACTTTTTCATATGTTTCAATCCACGGTGCCTGATTTTAAACAACGTCCTCTAAAATTATTTATTGTTAATGATATTTTTGTCGTATTGTATTTTTACTGGTGACATTTTTACTAGTAACCTGTTACTCGGTAGATAAATCTAAATATGAAAATGGTATGCAATTAAAATGTTTGAAATGAAGTTTACGTTTATATTTTTGTTTAAGCGTTTATTCTATAGATGTGGTTTAATTTTATACATGTTAATAATTATTTATATCTGTTTATATATTACGTGTGCTCCCAAATTTATTATTAATAGAATCCATTAAACACTTATACTGAAGTGGTAAGTGGATTAAAATTAATAATAAATAATAAATATAACAAATTGAATACTATTTAATATGAAAACTTTAAGATTTATTTTTGACTTTTTTCTTAACCTACTATTTGCTACCTATTGCTATTTTGTCGCCGATAGGGTATAAACTAAATTACGTTTTATGTTTCAGTCACTTAGTAATATTCTGATACAAATGAAAGAAAATATATTATATTAATAACTTCCTAGAATACTTCTTCACACTTATTAAATCAAAATGAAACTGTATATGAGGTTTCCATTTTTTAAAAAGAAAACATCACACCGTAAATTACGTCTATACTGGTCACCCTTTTTCTCTGATGATCAACCTCAAGTTCTACCTTTTTTTTAAATAGTAGTATACTTTTATATTAATACAAATACATACATTAACTATTTAACGTAAATTAATAATGCATATATCATTTCTTCCAATGCTAAACGACATAGCCGTTTTTTCTTGTGACTTCTGGACCATAATTATCTTTGTAATATTGTGAACATATTGAATAATCGGAATGTTTTCCAAAATAATACATTTTGTCTTTGAGAGTGCAGTCAGTTTTTTATTGATTTAGCTTTTCACTATAAAAGTTTCTGACATTATCAGCATATAATTAGGGGTCTGCAACTTCTTAATCATTTGGAATATAATCTCCATAGTATTCTACTTCAATAGTTTACCAAAGACCAATCATAGGCCAAAATTAAGTTGTAACCATATGTGACGATGTGTCAGAAGGGTCAAAATATTTTTATTAATATCTTAAACTTATCATAGAAACTGGTTTACCGCCCATGAATGCTCCTTTTTTGAATGGCATTAAAGCTGTTTAGTTTACTGTTGTTCCCTCTGGGAATATCATAAGAACAGGATACTTTCTTGGATAACCAAAACTTTAAATGTCATTTGAGGTTCTGTCCAGAATTATTTTAGATATTATTTCTGAACTTTATTTGTTATCGCGTTTAACAAATAGACCTTGACCTGCCCATGTACAAATACCGAATACTGGCATCTTTCTTAATTCTTCTTTAGCTACAAAAGATTAGAATCCTAATCTTAGGAAAATGCATGGATCAAATGAGCTAACATGATTGCATATACAAACGTTGGCAGTTTTCAAATCAGGTTTTAACTGTGGATTTATTTCCTTAATGAAATAGCGACCTGAACCCAAACAATATAATAATCCTCCAAAATACTCCATTTTTTGAATTAATTTGGTTTTTACGGGATGAAGTGGCTTATTTATATCAATATCTTTTGTTAAAAACTTAAGAATGGTTGTAGTTACCACTGAAGAAAATATGATGATAATTACACGTATTGGGAATAATATCGGGGCTAATAACCAAGATAAACCCCAGTATAAGTAATATCCTAGAGTTTTCTTTTAGACTACCTTTGCAAATGGATTTGGTTTAGTTAAAGGTATTTCTTTCATTTAGAGGAGAAGTGAAATTTATTGACATTATTTTTAATAAATAATAAGTATTAATTGTGTTTACGCTCCAAATACAAAAATGCCTTTGTCAATAAGTTAGCAAAACAGTTTGTAAATAATTACGCGGATTCTTAATAAACTGTCTGATGAGCGCGTGAAAAAGCATCTTTTATAGTGGATGGACGATTTTAGGTAGTGTGAAATTACGTCATCAGCGTAGCGTTTGCTATTTGATTTGTAGAAGTATGTAAAAACGTTGTAAGACAGTCTAACTATAAAAATGGTGGAAGATTTCATTACTGAGGTAAGATCCAGCTTCAAAGAGTCCGACTGGCCCTATCTTACTCAAGTTGATTTGCCTCCTTCAATTAAACCTGTACAGTAACAAAAACTCAAAAGTAAATTACCAGTCCCTGGCGAAATTCAGCCCTTAAATTAAGCAGAGTCCCTATTAGTGCACCAAATCATCGAATTCCTCTCAAAACCGCCCAGTGACTGCCAAACAATCGCCATTTACCTCCTTGAAGAATGTCCCGACGGAAAATTCGCCCTTAACAAAACAATTGGAACGATGAACGCTCAAATTTTAGCTCAAAAGAATAGTAGTATTGTTCCAAACTTACAAAAACTGCACGACATGTTAAAACAGGTTCTCAAAATGGACGACCGGGTTTTGTAATAGTTAAGGGTCGAAGTTGCATTAGTGGCCTACGAAACGGACCTTAAAATACTCAGGAAAACGATGCAATAACAAGAGATCATTTACAACCAGCAGAATATTTATCAGCAAGACAATGCTAGCAATAGAAACTAGTCAACTACACCAGATAAGAACTATTTACCGGCTAAATCAAACAGCCCAATTAAAAGCAAATCACCAATTGAAATTCGCAGACTAGCGTCCCCAAAAGTGCAAAGAGTAAGATCACCCGTTGTTCTTGAAAAATTTGAAACAGAAGTCCTGCAAAAGTACCCCAAATCTGAAGAAGAAAAGAAAAACCAAATCGTATCGCACCTGTAAAAACTAATTGAAGCGCAATAACAACAACCTCCATAATAACAATAAACAAATATTTTGCAATAGTATCAAAAACTGGTTCCGAAACCGAAAGAAGCCCCGATTGTTTACGAAAAGAGGGTTCCAAAAAACTCCCTTATAAAAGAGTAATTGGTTCAACAAGCTCACGAAGCCAAAAAATACGTTAATAAACTGGAACTGCAAAAATAGTAAGAATTATTAGACCTGCAAAAATAAGAGTAAACGTGGTAGGAGATAAGAAAAGATATTAACAGGCGCGCACTGCTGAGAGAACAGCAAATTCACGAGTCAAAACATCACTCCTCGGAGGTATTCAACTCAATTAACTTATAAGCAATCCCAAAATAAAAATAACTGAGAGAAACACAAATAATGACACAAAAGAAAGAAAAAGTAATTCAAAAAGCTGAAGCATTCAGAGCAAAATCCTCAGAACGATTCAACGACTACACTGAACCAATGCCAATCAAAATATTCAACGAGTTTTAAAGCGAATTCTCCATCAAATAATGCATCTAAGACTTCCAAACAGAATACTTAGTTAAATAAAAAGAAGTTAAATAAAACGAAGAAGTAATAAAAGTTGAACATCATAAATTTATAAAGCCAGTTAGAACACAAAGTATTTCAAAACTAGAATCGTTTGAATAATAAAATGAAGAAAGCCCTTAAAGTAAAGAAATAGAAACAGAAAGTATATTTAGATAGATATCTGAGTCGAATATCATCAAAGCTGATAAATAAACATTAAATATGAACGATTTAAGATTCAGTGTGTAAGAAATACCCCAAGTTGAACCATAAAAACCAATAATAAGACAAAAATCAAACAGGCTAATTGAACATACGCAAAACAGCCAAACAGACGATGAAATATTCGTAAAACGTAGTGAATCAAGAAAATATTCAAAATTTGATAGAGACGATATCGGATAAGGTTCTTGCTTACGTGAGCTAATATTTGATGACAATGAACCTCCAATTGACTTACCACCTGAATTTCCACCTGACTTACCACTAGAGGATAATAATACTATAGACGATATTATAGCATAAGTTACTGAATGCGCCTTAAAAGTATAAGAAGGATTTTCTAGTAAACAAGTTACAAAGAAGAAATCCAAAAAAGTTTGATCTTTGTAATATCTTGATATGAGATAGATAAAATTATTACAATACAGAATATATTATATACAATATACAATCTCATTACATAAAACGAGGAGCTTAATTTACATCAGTAAATATATTTTAAGCAATTAAAACAGCAGGATTTACTACACCCGGTTATTGTTATCGTGATCTTTTATAATGTTAATAAAATCCATACCAGCAACCTATTACAACTGCAATTGTAAATATTATGACTACTATAATTATTAAAATCATAATCCAGGATAGTGAATTATTGTCCGCACAGCAATATTAAGTGTTTACTTGATCACATTTCTTGCAGGACAGCAAACAAGTAATTTCATCTGATGCACAACTCATATATACAGGAGTGTGAAAATAATTTATATATTATAATATATCATAGTATGTCATTCTTATTGCATTAATTCATCAAAAGCCTTCTAATTAAGGGCCAATTCTCTTAAAAGAGTTTCAGATCTATTATTTTCAGTTTCAGTTTATTTTAATATATCTTCAATTTCTTCTTCTTCATCTATAAGCATATTATAAACTTTGTCATAAACAGTATTTTCTGGAACTTTAAGAGGTGATTACTATTTCTGCTTAACCTCTTTCTTGATAGTTTACTAATCTTTAATAATTGGAGTTGAGAATCCTGACTTGACAATCTCTTCAATCGTTGGTTCTTTTTATTCAATTTTAGGTTAAACTTGAGGCTTTAAAACAACTTCTTAAGCGATTTTTTATTCTTTTGGTTTAATTTATTAAGAGGAATTTAACACTTTTTACTATAAATATTGCTAATCGTTATCGATCAATTAAATTAAAATAAATATACGATTGAGATAATCGTTTTTTGCTTACTGAATAACTTATATCTGCTTTTGAATAAACAAAGCGCTTTCTTGGTCCACATGAATTAATAAGTTTTATTGTTGTTAGTCCATTGTTTGTATCGTAAGGCAATAATCTTTTAATTATGAAACCAATGATTTATTTTAATCTGGTTTCCATTCGATAGCCTTTTGAATTTATTATTAATTCATTTATTATGGTACCAGTTTCGGTTAGCTGATACTTTAATTTCTTTAATTAGCGAAGGAATTTTAAGTTAATTATTATTTAGTTGGTTATGCTGCTTCATATTTCTAATTATTTTATTCTGGTTAATTTTTTAGCATTTGAAGAGATTCTAAAATGGATTTAGATTATTTAGTAGGAATTTCTTGTTATTATTGTTATTATCTGTTTTATTGTTTCTATTCGAATTATTCTTAATAAATCTGATCTATTGCGGCTCTTCTTAACTCTGCTTCTTGTAATTCTCTCATCATTTGTTGTACCATTGGATTTTACTGCCTTTAGTTGAGATATTGTTGTTCTTATTCTCTATCAACTAATTATGATAACTGCAGCTTTTGCGCGATTTGTTGCTTTGTGTTATTTGTATTCCCGACTTATTGCATGTTTTTTCTTATCTCTTTTTGAATGTAATCATTTTGTGGTTTGAGCAGCATTTAAAAAGTGATGTGATAATTTTTCAAAAACGATGGTTTTATTGGCTTTTTGTGTACAAATTAGTTTTCCAGCCCTTTTAATGCTGAAAGACGTGAAGATAAATATAAAGCTCAGACCGGAGGTATCTTCTCACGCGTATCGTTTGATTGAGCGTGTGGAGAATATTCGCAAGTAGTAGAAGCTATTTGACATTTAGTCTTGTTTTTCGTTGAGAAGCTTGCTTTTGCCTAGTATTTTGGTGGGTGTGCATACGGACGCTGGTGTTGAAATCTCAGCTCATTCTCTCTCTGCTTCGCACTACCTTCCTCTGCGTGACGCGATTAAATATTTACTTGAGAATCCGAGCCCAATAGTATTACAAATAAGTGTCAACAGCAATCTAATGTAAACTCCATGCACAGTTCCAGTTGGCGCTCAGATTACGATTAAGACTCCAAATTCGCAGGATTTAGTTCAACTTTCACCTGAGCAGCTAATTCAACTTTCGCAGCTTTCACCTTTGAATCAAATCTCGTTGATAAATCAGATAAACGGATTCGCTGTCATTAAGCCAAATCTGTATTTAAGACAAACGGTGACGAATTGCTTCAACTAGAATAAACTCCCAACGGACAGCTTCAAAAATGCGAACGACATTGTTCAAATAGTCCCAAATCAGAACTTCGTAATCCCCTTCTTTTCCGTTTTGGAGCGGTGCGGAGCGGAGGTACCCAGGCCCAGACCCAGGTTGAACGAGAAACTGTACAACTCGGCGCTGAAAAGGCTCAGATTCAGCGAATTCTGCTCAAATATTGTTAGCGGAGGAATGACAACACAAATCAACACATAAGTACTCCGCAGAAAATTCATTCTCGGAAACCAAAGACAACTGGAAATGCTAGGGACAGACATACACCCAGATATCATCAGAAAAAGAATCTCACAGAAAATTGGAGAAGAAATAGGCATCATGAACGAAGAAATACTTGTTAACCAACAAGAAAAGTGATTTTTGACATTACATGTTTTACATTCACAAATATTAAATAGATTCATAAAAATTAATCGTATAAAATTAATATTTATAATAACAACATACATATCAATTGAATAACGTATTGAATCACTTATTTTATAGTAGCTGACCTTCGGCCTCAAATAACAACTTATCTTCACCGAACTCCTCGTCTAGCTGCATTCTTGTTTTTTCTAATTGCATCTATATTGCGTCTTGACGCTAATTTTACTGCTATATCTGAATTTCGATATCACTAACACTGTCTTTCTTACCTACAATATTTAAACTTGAAAATTTTTGATCCATTATGTCAAATTTTCTGGTTAATTCAGCTCTTTGCAGCGCTTTCATTTCTTTTTGTACCATTTCGAATTGTTTTTAAGACGATTCCAAATCACTGCTATTCATGTTCATCAATCTAGTGTTAACTTTGTGTAAATGTTAAAGTTTATTTTGATTTTCAGAAATTTTAGACGTAGGTTTGTGCATTTTTAATTCTTGCTCACTAGACTAATGCACTTAATCATCCAAATTATCATTTATTACTCTTGAAACCATCGATAAATTCAATTATTAAATTGTATTATTTTCCATTTATTTTAGACTCAACGCAGTTATTTCGTCTCTCAATTCATTAGGGGTTTTTTTAATTAATGAAGTTTTTGATTTCATTAAGTGAAGTGGTTTGTAAATAATTATATGTTGCTAAAATGTATATACAATCTATTAAAAACGAAATGTGATGATATGATTTTCATTTCTTGTGGTCATTTAGAAAACTTCCCTTACAACGATTTCCATATATTTTGCTTAAGAGCACAAACTGCCATTAAGAAAACTTCCCTATCTAACTACGATGTGTCCTCCATATAGTGTTTTGAGAGGCGGTATTTAATCTAATGTTGTATGTATAATTAATAACTTTCCACTTCATTTAACTTTTATAAAATAGTAAAATAGAAAAGTGTCTCTCATTTCTTGTGGTCATTAAGAATCATACCAGGTTGTGCCATTCCAGGTAAAGTGAAAAGCTTCAGCAAACCACTCATATCACCATCTGTTGGCATGTATATGACTTTTTGAACGCTTTTTAATGCGTCGCCAATAGTAGGCATTTACTCTTATAAAAGTGCAAGTTGCTAGCCTATTTGTGTTGATTATAAAGCTTGTGCACGCTTAAGTTCAGCAGCTGCTTTCAATTCGATTGCCTTTGCTTCAGATTCTGCTATCATAATACGAGACTTCGCTTCTGCATCAGCGCGTATAAGTTAGGCTTCTGTTTCTGCTTTAGCTATAATTTTAAGTGAGTCAGCTCTGGCTTAAGCGTCTGTTAAAACTGCATTATTTTTAGCTTTCGTTTCAGTTGTTAATTTATCTGCTTCTGCGGAAGCTTTAATACGCATCACATCTGCGTCTCTTTGTTAGGAAGCTGTTTGAACCTTTTACTATCCTTCTAAATTAGCTAGATCGTTTTAAGTTTTTGCTGTATTTAAAGCTTAGCTTTGAATATTCTTAGCCAACTCTACATTAATAATTTTGAAATTTTCAATACGAATATTTGCAATTTCAATCCCATAGCGTTAAATAAAGCTTTCGTGTAATCTTGCCATAAAATCATCATGAACTTTATCAAAAAAGGCAGGACATTAAGCTGAGTTAGAACTAGCTGAATTAGCACTTTGAATTTCGCCTTAAATATGAACAGTTTTACTTTAAGCCACATCATTTAAACTACTACTTCTTATAATTCCCTATAAAGTTGCTATAGATGTTTCTCTGATAAGTTCTTTGATTTTTTCTTCATTACCAACAACTGTAATAGCACGTGCAGCATCTGTTATACGATAAAATACGGAGGCATGTATACCGACTTCAACAAAATCTTTTGTATCACAATGAATTGTACTGTTTTTGCTGTTATCATCTGACAACGATTGTGTCATTTATTAAGTAGATAGAAAGTTCGTGAAAATACGCGAAGTAGTATCAAATAGGTATGTGTTGGGTTATAATACATCCAACTTACCATCATTATAACTTACACCAACTTCACCGTCGTAAACAACTATACGCTTAGCAGAGCCTAATTAAATATATTTTTCGGTTGTTAAAACTGTTTTCACGAAAATAAAGTTTGGAGAGTCAATTTCATACACTCCAGGTTCTTATATCATAACCGGTTTATTGTCACACCAGGCTAAACCTATTTCTCCGTTGTTAATACGAAAACGAGATATTGTGCTGTGTTTAATTAAACTATCGGTAACTTTTGCTGGATCAAACACAGTTATCAACTGGGTATTGAAAATATAACTTCCCTCTTTTAATAAATAGGGTTTATTATTTACAGTTAGTGGTCTTATTTGATCTTTAGTAACACGAAGAACATGTATTGTTTAGTGGCAAATATACGGAGCCCCCATATCTATCAAACCACCATAAACGAAATAGTTAGAATTTACAACGTAAAGACCTGATTTTAATATTTTAGGAATATTATTTTCAATTATTTTAGCATATTAACCTTTCGGAACACGAATAATATGGATAGTTCTGTGGTTGATATATTCTTTATTTACATCAACAATACTTATAACTTAAAATAACAGGTTATTTCTTACGTGGATTCCTTCACTGAGAACAATTGGTCTTCCAGAATCAAGAGCCAGACCATATTGGCCTTTGTTTATTCTAACAAACGTGAAGGTATTATAATGTATTTAAGCCTCATTAAGGGAATAGACACCAACACATCGTGCACGTGGATTCAAACTAATCCATCGTCCTTCCCCAACAATCTCAACTACACCATTGTGGTCATAAATACCGATTCGATACGGTTTGATCACAACTGTACCAACCAAACTCAAAAAAGGAGATATATGTTTAGCGTTAACTAACTCTACTATTTGCTTGTCAAGACTCTTAACACGTGGATTGTGATCAGCGGCATTCGCATCATTCACATTTGGAGCTACTAATAACTATTCAATTGGTGTTTCACTATTAAGCTTATCAGTAATAGCATTTTCATCTTGTTCCATGATTATTTCTTTCCCGTGTAAAGACAATTATTCTAGATTCAATATCTATTCCATATATGGATGTGAAAATGTATATGTGTTTAAAATCCGTCGTACTATTGATTTACAATAGTATTGTGCCATAATAATACATTGATTTACCTAACTATGTTATGATTTGTATTGTCATAATTAACGAAAAGCAAATAAAATGATTATAAATGAGCTGTAGCATTTTTGATATATTAATGCTATTACTTGATTTCAAAACAATAATTTATCTATTATTTTGAACGTTATTTTAGTAATTTATGTTATTTTGTAAATATTATTATAATAGATTTATTTCACAAATATACAATTATTCGTAAGGTTATCACAAATTATCATAAACTATAATTCATAAATTACAAAATACATACGAAATGTCAACAATGTTATCAATAATTTGTGTAAGAAAAATGTTTGAATTCTTTCTATTCTTTCTATGCCATCAAATTTCATTATTTATTTTTAACTTAAGTCTATCTTTCTTTGTAACCAAAACCTCCTGTCTACCAACCGTGGTTCTCACGTTCGTACTCTAGTTTGCTGATGACTATGTAAAACTATTAAAATATTATAATAATTAAATTAAAATATTTTAAAATATTATTGTTTGTTATATTATATTTAACTAATTTTAAAACATTATATTCTATATCATTATTATGATATAGATACTGCAATTTAGATTTTAAATGATTTTAATGTCTTCTATTAGTAATATCTCTAAAATATATCACTCTGAAAAATATCGTAGGGTTCCCTCTGGCGAGAAGCTGCTCTTCGCGATCACGCTGTCTTCGAGGTAGACCTTGTAGCCGCTGCTCTCGAAGTCCAGGAATATGTCGTCGGGGTGCGTGTCACTCGCTTGTGAGTCGCTTTCCGGCCTGGCATGGAGCTCGATCTGGATGCCCTTCTTGGCGTCGATCAGCATCTGGGCGTCTCCCAGCATGCGCTTCACCAGTAGGTCTTCGAGGCAGTAGTAGTGCTCCACCTTGGTGTTCTTCGCGAAGTAGTGGAGCATGATGCAGTTGTTCTGGATCTGGTAGAACGCGGTCGTGGTGAAGCTTCCGAAGAGCTTCTTCTGGCGGAACGTGCAAATGTCCATCTTCAAGTGAAGAAGTGGGCGGATATTTTTTAAAGATGCTACAGAGGCAGCAACTAGCAAGTTTCATCCAATGTTTATCTGCCTCAAGTTTTAGAGACATGAAAATAATTTAATCTAAAAAGATATCTGGGTCTATTTAGGCTGTTTTTAGTTCATGCAGCAAGGTTATGTTTACAAATTTTTTTACATTAATTTCATATTCATTAATCTTAGAATGGATATAGCTACGAATTATCGCATATAGTACCACTTTGACTGATATTTTTTGATTGATTGGAAAGACTATTGTATCTGAGATTTCCACTTGTTTCCAGTCTTCAATTCCGGACATCCACATTTAGGATAACGTTTTACTCTAATGGTACACTTATCAATCATAGTGTAATGAACTTCAACCTCATATATAGTCTCTAGATATTTTTAGTCTATATTATTTATAGATAAAAGGAGGCTAAATTAGAGGAGACTATTCAGAGTAACAATCCTAGATGAGGTACGGTATTTAAATTAGTTTGTAGCGTTTTGCGTAGATTTCCACTTATTTCCAGTCTCATTCATTTCTGGACATCAACATTCAGGATAACGATTAACTCTAATATATTTGTCATGATTATTTATGTGATTAATCCACTTGTTCCAATATTAAACATTGTAAAGAGAATATTATAATATTGGAGTAATACAGATAAATGTAACACTAACTTGAACGATCATCACACCGATCTGCAGTCTCCGTTAACACATAGTTGTAAAGTATTTACCATCGCGCCATAATAACCTGTCGGCGTTTGAATAACTCTCCAATACACTGGAGCTATTCTAGCACTAATTTAGTTGATTTGATTTTGTAATGAAGTATCAACTGCTCTTAAACCTCCAATATCATTAACCACCCCATTTATTCTCGTTTACGCATTGTTCGCATTATTAGTAACTGCTGTTATTTTGGCATTCAAATCGTTATTCACCCAGTTCAAGTCATTTCTCAGATTTGTCGTTAGTGTTGTTAGCGCGTTGTTAACATTCGTTAAATTTGTTCTGATCGGAGCAATTCCGCTAGTTATCGCAGCGTTGACTTTCGAGGCGTTGTTTATAATTTATGTTTCCAAATACTGCTTATTAGAAGCCAAAGTGCTAGTTATAAGGGCGAGGTTATCATTGACCTTAACAGTTAACGTGTTTATCGAATTCGTAAGTGAAGTCACATTCGCGTGTATGCGGTTGTCCAGTTCTGTCGTATTTCTTGCCAGATTTGAATTTGCTTGAGAAAAGTTAGATACTAAATTTACCTCCAAATAGTTCTAATTTAATGCTATTTTACTGTTGAGTTAAGATACATTGCTCTTGATGCTGTTGTTCAAAAGAGTGAAGTTCTTTATAACCTGAGTTTCGAGATATGATTTATGATTTAATATTTTGTTTTGAAAAGTATTAAAATTGAACACTATAATGTTGTTTAATTCATCTAATCTGGAGTAAGCTGCTGATATATTATGATCGATACGGGCATTTAGTACTGATGTGTTACGAGCTAAATTTAAGTCCGTAAGTGTAAAATTTGAAATGATATATTAGTGTAATTTACTATATTCAGTTTCAAAATTGATGCACTCAGTTGTATTAAAATAATATCCGCTTGTGCACACACAACCTTAACCATCGTAGATAAACGGGAAAACGCAAACTTCAACACCGTTTTCATTTCCGCTGAACTCCAATGACACGTTCTGACAAATTCCGTACACCATAAATTCGTTTGTCTTGCACAAATCACATTCTTTCTTTGGGTCTTGAGAAAATTTTATTATGCTTTCGTGTTTGGTATGAATGAAATTCGTCTTCAAGTCACAGTAAAGCACGTTCGATAATATAATATCGAGTTTTTGAACATTTTCTACCTGTGATACGAGAATCGCGTTCGAATCTAAATCGTTTTGGAAGTGAGAAGAAATGTTTACATTTGAAATGGAAAATGACTTAACTTACTGTGATATTAATAACACGACCGCCGCTGATAGCTGTGCTTATGTCCTGAACTGGATTTTGCAGCTTTCGATTGTTATGATATCGCTCACTTTCATGATTAAACCAGAAACGGATAAGCCGTTCGCGATGAACTAGACGGTGGAATGGGAAATGAGGATATTGCACTAAATACAAATCAAAGCCGCTTGAATCAGGTCCTCTTCGATTTCGACTTTAAACTCGCATTCTGTGATCTCGGTTTTGATTGTAAATCCGAAAATTACAAACGATGACAAGTGCGGAACTTATACTTGCAATGAAATAACAGTTTATTGAATTTGACCAATGTCCAGAAATATTTGCGAGTCAGTAAGATCATAGAAACGAATAGTTCCCGCCATCAATTTAGAACTCGCATAATATCTAGAACAGAAATTCACATATTGGGAACCCTTTAAAATTTAATTGTTGCAGGTAAATAACGACTGTTTGGTCAATATTTAGTGAATAGTCAAAGGTAAAACTAACATCAGAAGTGGATACCAGATATGCTTTAAAATAAGACAAATAAGTGCATTCAAGGCGTTATTCCAAAAAGATGTATCTTATGTAAATTACATTTACATTCAAATTTCTTAAATTACATATATTTACTCCATAATCAAAGTTATATACTCGCGTATAAATTATAACATATTGTTTATTGAACTTATCTTATTGATGCTGTGATACACAATTATATACATTAAATATATTTTAGTATCACTCAACTGTTACACATTTTGCCAAGTTTCTTGGTTGGTCAACGTCAACCCCAAGTTCAAGTGCTGTGTAATATGCCAGCATTTACAACACCACTGATTAGAAGAACAAATCTCCGACCTCTCCGACTTTGGGGGTAACCAAAAAGGACAGCTTTTGGAGTTGGTCTAATATCGGGCTTTCCATCTGTGAGTTGATTCTAGACGCCTTCGAAGAATACGACTCATCGAATAGCTCTCTGCACGCTTAATTCAGAACGACTATGCACTTTCCATTGCGTGCCAGCACTTCCTAGACATTGGACATAATCTTCTCGAGGTTTTCTTCGCTTACAAACACAACCACTGGCATTTATTCGTCTATCAGTGCAATGGGCCCGTGCTTTAGTTCTCCAGCCGCGTAACCTTCGGCGTGAATGTAACATATTTCCTTCAATTTCAAAGCGCCTTCCAGAGCAATCGGGAAGCTGGCTCCTCTCCCCAAATAAGTCATGGACTTATACTTACTTAAATGCTAGGCCAATTGTTAAATCTCTGTTGTGTGGAATTGTAAATATTCTCCAAGAGTAGTTGCTGCTATCGTTAGTTGTTATTTGAACGAATTTTTAGTCTGAACGTCACTTATTTACGACATGCACAAAGCGAGATATACAACTAGCTAACTTGTAAATGCTTTTGTACTCGCTACACCAATTTCAGGTCCTGCTTGGGTTGTGAGAACAATATTGGCTTTTCTTGCCAGTTACGAAGTTGGAACATTTACTATAGCCATGGTTTGATATTAATTGGAAACCATATCGTGGGCAGCAATGGTATCCCTTGTTTCTCCAGATTAACTTACAAAACAATAGTTTCCTTTCAGAACTGGGCTTCTATAAAGAAATTCTGAAGCAAGTTCTGCTGTGGTGGAAATTCTAGCATATTTTTCAAAGAAATACTTGGCAACTAAGCAAGCGTGGTAAGAAGTTCCACATGCAATCAAATTTAATTATGTTTCTCGAGCTTTATTAAAGTATTGGTCCAATGATTCTTTTCTTTAATCGATCAATGACATAACATGAGCCAATGTATCAAGAATCGCGCGTGGCTGTTCATTAATTTCTTTGAGCATAAAATGAGCAAAAGAACCTTTGTTCACAAACTAGTCACTTAAAGAATTCTGCTCTAACTTAACCTGAATTTTGCTCAAAGACATGTCATAAAGATCGTATGAATCTGTGTCAGGACCTTGACAAATATGTAAAATTTAATTATCGGACAGATGACACATTTATTCAACCCATTGACTAAAAGCAAGTGGATCTGAAGCAATATAATACTCGTTTTATACTTTTTAATCTTAAGATTAGGTATTTCTAACGCCGAAACTAAGAGGTGAACCACGTGCAAACGCGAACATTTCAGTTGGAGCATCTGAAAAGCAAACTACAACTGCAAACGCACCTTTTAATCTATTAAATGATTATTGTAAGGATTTCAAACGATCAGAACAAGTCTTTTAACTTTAATCATAATAAAATTAAATGAGATGAGAAATTACTTCCGTATCCGTCTGTGATTTGAATTTAAATCCTTATTCTTCTAATTCGTCTCTTAAACAAGCAAAGTTTTCAATAATTCCGTTATGAACTACCACAACAGAAGAGCTTACGTGCGGATGGGCATTGTTTTCAGTAGCTCCACCATGTGTTGCCCAGCGAGTGTGACCAATGGCAATATTAGAATCTAATGGAGCCAATTGTAATGAATTGGCTAAATTAACCAGTTTTCCTACAGCTTTTCTGGTTATTATTTGGTTATTTTACATGATAGCAACACCAGCAGAATCGTATCCACGATATTCTAAAGTCTAAAGACCCATCATGAGTTTCTTCATAACAGACTTATGAGTAACAAAGCCAACAATACCGCACATATGTATATGGAGTGGAGTTGTAGACCAGTGTAGAGAGAAAGTTTACGGTGATTATTTCCTAAGAATTAGAATTAGTCAAATGTATATATGGCGAGATTTTGACCGAAAGATTATTAAAAATTCTATATTTACATCTGAATAGCTAATTATCATATAAATAACTCTTTTCAAAGTATTTTTAGAGGTATATTATTATTTTAAGACGATTTTGAATAGAATGAATTGAATATATCAATCTTGTTTTTATTTTATCAATATGTTACCTTTAAGTGATTAATTATATTTTGAATCTTTTTCTCTTTCTAGTCTACAAGGAAACATACATTTGTAAACTGACTACATTTCTGAAAACTATCTCAGATTAAATTGATATTATATTTACTTAATTTTACTAATAAAGAAAGTTAAAGATGAGATAAAAACTTTTGGTTTGAGTAAATAGCTTTTATTGTTGATGTCATTATGTATTCAATCCTAAATTGTTATTTAAATTATTTCGTCCCATCACTCGTTTTGCAGTTCGTTTATTTACAGTTCGTTTACTTCGACTATTTCAGCGATTTCTGCTTCTTTTTCAGGTTCTTAATTATTTTCTTCGCCCGTTTTTGGGATGAATTGGGCTGTTTCTTTCTTCTCTTTGATTGCGTTCTCGTCGTTTTCACCGTTTTCGGTCAAAAGGGCGATGTTCTTCTTTATGTCCTGGCCGCAGTAAATAGCCGAGGAGGTTTTGGTCTCTGGATCTTCCTCGTCAATTGATTCGGGTTTCGGGAGGCCGGTTTGGAAGGCGTTCTTGGACTCGGGCTGGTTTACGTCGGAGGTCAGGTTGGGCGAGGTAGCGTTGAGCTGAAGGTAGTCCTCAACTACTTGGCAGCCCTTTTTGAACGAGAGCTCGTCTGCGAGCAGTTTCTGGTCGTACTCGCCCAGGAGGTCGCAGTACTTGTTAAAGGTCTTGATGAGCGGGTACACATTGCAATTCAAGAAGAACTGAATGATATCGGATCTGCCAAAGTACACTGCGAGCACGAAACAGCTGAATTTCTTCTCCAACTCGAGCTTTATCAACTTATCCAATATATTCACCTTCTACAAGAATTATAAGACAGTGAGATTGTTCCTGATAACACAGGCTTGCAACAAAGTAGTCTCAGAATCGTTTTCAGCTAGCTTTTGAATTTACTACTCAGACAACTTATCAATTATTTTCTTAATGACTTCGTCATTATTCATTATCACAGCGTACGTCAACGGATTGGCGTTTGAACGAATTTGAATGTTAATTTACTTAGGTAGTAACTGCTCCTGCTAGTCATTCACCAAGTTTAAATTGAATTCCTAAGCTAATAATATCTCAACTATTTGTGGCTGGACATATTTAATAGCATATAGAAGGCCCGAAAACCCTTTAATATTTGGATTGCTTCTAGGATCTTAGCCCGACACGAACTGTGATGAAAACTGTGATACAAAGGCTAAATTTCCTGTTTTGCAAGCATCAAGCCATTTTTCCATAGATTAACCGCATCCCATCTTGTGAAGTGAAATTGAATATATTTGGTGTTACGTCTATTTAATTCAATAAATATAATATAATCTATAATTCTATAAATACACAACAAGTATATATGGCAACTACAGCTCTACTGTTACTACAATCTTAAGTCCTTATTAGATCGTACCCAATAATATTCTTTAATCTTTCATCCAAAATTAATAAACAATAACAATAACTTGAATGAGATTTTATTGCAACCATATTACTATTTGTGCATTATTATAAAATGACTCACTTAACTGTAACCTTATCATCAGTCAATCAAATATCTCTTAAAATTAGCATAATTTGTGGGATGTATTAATTTTTGGTTGATATTTCAATTCACTCTCTAATGTAGTCTTCTAAGAGCTGCTCTGCTAGCTCTTGTGCTTTGTCTTCTGGTTTCAATACACTTATTTCATCATAGTGTTTAAGCTAATCAATTTTTTAAAGAATTTTTATAAAGTTTCGTGGAGATATTTATGTTCCATCGATGATTGAGCTGAACAAACCCAATTCTAAACCAAAGTGTTTTTATAAGGAGTTATCCAGAGTTTCTTTAAACAACGTGTAAAGTATCCACCGTTAGTCTTGCAACAAACTCATGTTCTAGAAGATAACATCGAAACTGATATATTCCTGTTCTGAAATCTTAGTGGAGGGTTTGCATGTAAAGAACTCGTTTATATCCTCAGTCATCGCTTTGAGTTAATCTATTTTAGCCTCGTTTTTGATTTTAGCTTAGAGACTCACAATTGAGTTCTATCTACGTATTTTTTACTCTATCTTAACTGAAGTAATCAATTAAGACTAAAGTTCTGAAAAGAGTCGAACTTAGGCCTTAATCAAGTTCATATCTAAATATGCATATTTGTACACATTCTACACAACAACAGGGTGAATTTTATATTACTCCAGCGCATATTTTTGAAGATCGAGAAGAGTATACGGTTAGGAATACTCAACGGCTGGTGGTTTTTAGGAAAGCGCAAATTAATCTGTGCATCCCATTTAATGGAGTGAATATTTAAATGTAACTTAAGTAATTGGTGTCAATTTTTAAGTATTTAATCTATTTAGACTTTTTAGATCATTTTAATAATTTTTAGAAAAATAGATGTTGGGTGACAAAAAACCAGTGTATTGAAGAGTTATTTAAACGCCAACAGGTTATTATGAAGCTATGGTAAATACATTATAACTGTGTTGAAGTTCATTACATCATGATTGATACGTGTACCATTAGAGTTAATCGTTATCCTGAATGTGGATGTCCAGAAATGAAGACTGGGAACAAATGGAAATCTCAGATACAATAATCTTTCCAATCAATCAAAAAATATCAGTCAAAGTGGTACTATATGCGATAATTCGTAGCTATATCCATTCTAAGATTAATGAATATGAAAATAATAAATTTAAAATTTGTAAACACAACCTTGCTGTATGAACTACAAACAGCCTAAATAGACCCAGATATCTTTTTAGATTAAATTATTTTCATGTCTCTAAAACTTGAGGCATATAAACATTGGATGAAACTTGCTAGTGGCTGCCTATGTAACATCTTTAAAAAATATCCGCCCACTTCTTCTTTTGAAGATGGACATTTGCACGTTCCGCCAGAAGAAGCTCTTCGGAAGCTTCACCACGACCGCGTTCTACCAGATCCAGAACAACTGCATCATGCTCCACTACTTCGCGAAGAACGCCAAGGTGGAGCACTACTACTGCCTCGAAGACCTGGTGGTGAAGCGGATGCTGGGAGACGCCCAGATGCTGATCGACGCCAAGAAGGGCATCCAGATCGAGCTCCAGGCCAGGCCGGAAAGCGACTCACAAGCGAGTGACACGCACCCCGACGACATATTCCTGGACTTCGAGAGCAGCGGCTACAAGGTCTACCTCGAAGACAGCGTGATCGCGAAGAGCAGCTTCTCGCCAGAGGGCACCCTACGATATTTTTCAGAGTGATATATTTTAGAGATTTTACTAATAGAAGACATTATAATCTAGCTAATTGCAGTATCTACGATCATAATTATGTACATATTGAATATAATGTTTCAAAATTAGCCAAATATAATAGAACAAACTATATATCAAGATAAATTATTATTCAAATAAATAGTTACTCTACATATTCATGAATTTATATTATTTTTAAGTGTATACTCATATATCCACTTCTCTAGTCTACATATAATGATATTGTGCAAAATAATTGAGAACAAGTTTTTTGGCAATGTAGAACATACTGGCTTTTATTAAGTGGAGAATAATTGTATTGTTGCTCATTATTTTGCTAAAAAGAGTAAGATAGAGTATTTTTATAATTTGAGTGATTTAACGATTCTAAGTCATTCTAACTGTCATTGTGTTCTTTTTGATCCTAAAAAGAAGATTCAGTTCATTGTGAACGAGATTATTGCAGTTTCTTCGTAAGAGATGTCGAGGGTGGAGTCAGATAAATTTTTTGATTTCGAGGCTGTTGGGTACAAGGCTTATTCCGAGCCGATGACTTAGAAGCCTAATAGTTTTACTCCTGACGGTGTGTTGAGGTATTTTGATGAGGAATGAAAAATATGCTATTGTTATTTATTATAAGAAGTTAATTATATAGTGTGTAACATGTATTTCATGTGCTAATAAATAAGGCCGACTCACTCTAAGTCGACAGCTATTACATCGGGTATTTAATATTCGATACCGGCTTTGGCGAGCTTTTCTTGTTTTTCTGCGTATATTTTCTTTACTTTCTCCATTTCGGCGGTGAATTCTTCTTCTGAGTACGGTCTGTTGATTTTTTGCATGAACACTTGCTTGTTCTCTCCGATGACTTGGTCCTTGAAGAGGTTTTCTTGGGCGTCCTTTACGAACTCGGATTTTAGGATCTTTCCGAAGAGCAAGTACCCGTTCATCATTTGGTTGACGACCTTCGCGACCTCCAGGTCCTCGAACTGAACGAATCCGAACCCGCACGAGTTCCCGGTTCTCTGGGACCTCCAGATCTTCGTGTGCAGAACTCTCCCGAACTGATTGAAGAACTTCTTCATCGGAGCCTCGGCGAAGGTGTTGGGTAAATTAGATATCCTCAAAACTGCTTTTTACATTAAGTGGAAGTGGTAACAATAAAATTAATTGTGGATTTAAATAAGATGAAGAGCATAATATTAGAAAATAAAGGAAGTTAAATGAAGTTTGCGTGTGTAAAGTGTACACAAAATGTGAGATTCATGGAGCATGATTGCAAAATCACTGGACAACCGTGTTTTCACATATTATATAGATAAATTCTGCTTGGAGCAAAAAGAAGCACGTTTTCCTCTAACGAAAAAATATTAAACAAAAAATAATTTATCAAAGTCAAAACACATGAATAATTAATAGATGAAAGTGTATAGATGGTGGAATATGCCATTGCGCTTGTGGAAGTTGGACAGGCACGTGTAGTCTGGGATGGTCGGGTCGTAGTACTCCAGCAGCATGTGGTGGTAGATCTTCTTCATCTCGGAGTCGATGTAAGACTTCCGTTCGTCGGATATCGTTTGGAACGTGAATTGTCTAAGCACGATTTGCTTGTCGCTATCGCTTTTGTCACGCGAACCGGGCTCGAGCTTGAATATTTTGGCAATCATAACCTCGTTGCAGTGCTCTTGGCTGTGATCTGCTTATTGTTGGGCGATGGGCTACATTAGACAGTCACATTTCGTCAGGGAAATGTTGAAACTGTAAATACACATAATTATAGAGCTACAAAGATATATGCATAAATAGTAATAGTTGAAATACATAGTCAGACCCGAAAGGTTGTCGTCATTATACGAGTATAATTATCAATCCATCATTCAAAAGAAGTGGGGTGGTTTGCTCGATTCCATATGTAGCGAATTGCATGAAATTGTGTTCCACTTCCAAGATGGAAACAGAGTCAAACAGCATACGTGTTACCGGCTGGACAAAAGCCACGCCGTCGGAAGCGGTAGAGCGTCTAGAAGCATACATTAAACAAAGAGGTTCGTGCAAGGGCTTCTACAGACACTTCGACAGCTTGTACATGGACTTCCATTTTGTATCCGCAGAAGTAGCCGATCAAGTGAAGGCCGACTTGGACAGAAAGAGAGTAATAGAAGGCATCAATGTCAAGTGCATTATCATCGAAGGGAAGAACGTGTAGAAAAGGAATGAACTGGAGGCCAAGATGAAGAAGTACTTGGACGAACAGAGCAAGGTGGACCAGCGAGAGTTCATCATACAGCTCAGATCTATGATTCTTGAGCATCCTCAGGACGCGTTCTAGTTGTTGTAAATGTATCCCCAAATCGGTTACGCGATCAACCATTTTATGTAGAATATGCAAAAGTGAAGGAACTTCATTCAGTAGTAAAACACCGTTTTCCATATTTAAACATGTGAATTATTGATATAAAAGTAATAGATAATTTAAGGCGATGCAGACTTTACTTTTTAGGTAAACAAATTATAAGAAATATTTAAACAAAATATCTGACAATTGGAATAATTTGCTTCAAATACTCGTTCTTAATAGTATACAGTTATTCCACTTCAGATGATTCGATAGTCACCACAAATATTGTACTAAAAGCCATAAACTCCATTGAGTTGTACTAAATCAAAGTTTTTACGGCTCACATGCGAGTATAGCGAGTCTGAGAATAGTATCTTAAGTATAGATAGTCATTTATCATTATCGTAGTTTGATTGAAATATTATATATTAAGTAATTATAAAACTTCTCATGTTAGCATAGTGGAACATTCTTAACGATACTCATCGACCTCAGTATACACTATTTTATCTTATGTTTGCGCTTGTTCTTCTTTTCTTATTTTATATTTTTATATTTTTCTTGAGTCCTTTTATTTGTAAATATAAATATTAACAGCCAGTAGCGAAAAAGAAATAACGATGCCAATTCCAACCAAAGAACTCAATACACCAACGGTAATATGAGTAAATTTTGTAAATTTGTAGAAATTAATTGTTTTCTAATGCCAACAGTGAGCTGAGCTTACCTCGACGCTTGCTAATATATCCTTCTTTTTAAATTAATTTATTGGAATTGTGAATTGCACCACATCGAACTGTTCTGCGTTTGTTTGATGAAAGTATTTCGTTTTTGTTCTGTAAGACAATAAATATAGGCTAATTGTAGCATTTTTCATGGGCTGAATTTTCAATAGATTGATAAATACTTTGTCATTTTCTATAAATAAGCGGAACGAAGTAAAACAACACAAAGATACTGCGAACATTTTTGGGGTTCGTGGGTTACTAATTATTTATTTAGAAATTTAAATTTTATCACAAGGAACTGATATATAGAGCTTTCAGTTCTTCTAATGTTTTTGGAAATTGATTAAAAACGGCACCAAACACCGCCACATTCGTTTTGTCTAATTCGCAGCCAAGATAATCTAAAGTTACTTGCGCGTCTCCAAATTGATCTTATAATACCTGCAATACGTCGTCTACTTATGTATGACGCGGGTGGATAATATTTAAATTCTGGTTTTCGAACTATTTCAAAATCTGCATTACCTTTTACTGAGGAATTCCTGAATATTCATCAATTATTTCACAGTTGAAAAGGTCACAGCTTGGACAGTAATATAAAAGAGGATGGTGGTGCTATGGAAATTCCCTGCTGCAATCATTACATTTTACTTTTACTACATAGCCTTCGTACTCAAAAGGAATGAATACTTTTCTATATAATTTCTTCTGCCATCTAAGAATAGAATCGCGGTCTTAGTCTACAGGCATAAACCGCTTACAAATAGGACATTTCAAAATGTTGCTATTTATTAGTTAGTGATAACAATGGCTGTGAAGCTAATGACCACATTATAGCACGATTCTACCATAAATTGTTTTAGTTAATTCACCTAAACAAATGATACAATCTGACTTTTCCTGGATGCATTTGTGCTTGTCGAAGTAGGCCACGTTGAAGCAGCCGTCGCACTTGTCGCAGTGCTTGGACTCGGAGCGCAGGCCGACCATGCACATCTTGCAGCCGTCGCAGTGGTAGTTGGGCTTGGCGTCGACGCCCATGTTGCAGGCGAGCTTGCACTTGTCGCAGTA
Organism: Hexamita inflata; assembly: GCA_963988835.1. Taxonomy (NCBI): domain Eukaryota; phylum Fornicata; order Diplomonadida; family Hexamitidae; genus Hexamita; species Hexamita inflata. Next base: position 38,615 of record CAXDID010000709.1, read on the forward strand.
GTAAGAGCCGAAGAGGGCGTTGCAGTGCCTGCAGTTCTGCTGAATCGGCTGCTCCTCGTGGCAGTAGTTGCACTTCACGGTCGTGGTCTTGTAGCGCGGGAAGTCGTGGTCCTCTTCGTCGTCGTGACAGAGGCGGCACGGGTAGAACTTCTGGCAGGTCTCGCAGCGCACCTGGCAGCCGCGGATGTAGTGGCCGCAGCCGACCGACTTCCCGAGCTCGTACTTCGCGAAGACCTGTTGGTCCAGCGGCTTCTCTACCCAGTTCTTGGCGTACTCGCCCTCGCGCTTGTGGAAGTTGGACAGGCACGTGTAGTCTGGGATGGTCGGGTCGTAGTACTCCAGCAGCATGTGGTGGTAGATCTTCTTCATCTCGGAGTCGATGTAAGACTTCCGTTCGTCGGATATCGTTTGGTACGTGAATTGTCTAAGCACGATTTGCTTGTCGCTATCGCTTTTGTCACGCGAACCGGGCTCGAGCTTGAATATTTTGGCAATCATAACCTCGTTGCAGTGCTCTTGGCTGTGATCTGCTTATTGTTGGGCGATGGGCTACATTAGACAGTCACATTTCGTCAGGGAAATGTTGAAACTGTAAATACACATAATTATAGAGCTACAAAGATATATGCATAAATAGTAATAGTTGAAATACATAGTCAGACCCGAAAGGTTGTCGTCATTATACGAGTATAATTATCAATCCATCATTCAAAAGAAGTGTGGTGGTTTGCTCGATTCCATAAGTAGCGAATTGCATGAAATTGTGTTCCACTTCCAAGATGGAAACAGAGTCAAACAGCATACGTGTTACCGGCTGGACAAAAGCAACCCCGTCGGAAGCGGTAGAGCGTCTAGAAGCATACATTAAATAAAGAGGCTCGTGCAAGGGCTTCTACAGACACTTCGACAGCTTGTACATGGACTTCCATTTTGTATCGGCAGAAGTAGCCGATCAAGTGAAGGCCGACTTGGATAGAAAGAGAGTAATAGAAGGCATCAACGTCAAGTGCATTATCATCGAAGGGAAGAACGTGTAGAAAAGGAATGAACTGGAGGCCAAGATGAAGAAGTACTTGGACGAACAGAGCAAGGTCGACCAACGAGAGTTCATCATACAGCTCAGATCTATGATTCTTGAGCATCCTCAAGATGCGTTCTAGTTGTTGTAAATGTATCCTCAAATCGGTTACGCAATCAACCATTTTATGTAGAATATGCAAAAGTGAAGGAACTTCATTCAGTAGTAAAACACCGTTTTCCATATTTAAACATGTGAATTATTGATATAAAAGTAATAGATAATTTAAGGCGATGCAGACTTTACTATTTAGGTAAACAAATTATAAGAAATATTTAAACAAAATATCTAACCATAGAATAATTTGCTTCAAATACTCGTTCTAAATAGTATACAGTTATCCCACTTCAGATGATTCGATAGTCACCACAAATATTGTATTAAAAGCCATAAACTCCATTGAGTTGTACTAAATCAAAGTCGTTACGGCTCACATGCGAGTATAGCGAGTCTGAGAATAGTATCTTAAGTATAGATAGTCATTTATCATTATCGTAGTTTGATTGAAATATTATATATTAAGTAATTATTAAACTTCTCATGTTAGCATAGTGGAACATTCTTAACGATACTCATCAACTTCAGTATACACTATTTTGTCTTATGTTTGCGCTTGTTCTTCTTTTCTTATTTTATATTTTTATATTTTTCGTTAGTCCTTTTATTTGTAAATATAAATATTAACAGCCAGTAGCGAAAAAGAAATAACGATACCAATTCCAACCAAAGAACTCAATATACCAACAGTAATATGAGTAAATTTTGTAAATTTGTAGAAATTAATTGTTTTCTAATGCCAACAGTGAGCTGAGCTTACTTCAACGCTTGCTAATATATCCTTCTTTTTAAATTAATTTATTGGAATGGTGAATTGCACCACATCGAACTGTTCTGCGTTTGTTTGATGAAAGTATTTCGTTTTTGTTTTGTAAGACAATAAAAATAAGCTAATTGTAGCATTTTTCATGGGCTGAATTTTCAATAGATTGATAAATACTTTGTCATTTTCTATAAATAAGCGGAACGAAGTAAAACAACACAAAGATACTGCGAACATTTTTGGGGTTCGTGGGTTACTAATTATTTATTTAGAAATTTAAATTTTATCACAAGGAACTGATATATAGAGCTTTCAGTTCTTCTAATGTTTTTGGAAATTGATTCAAAACGGCCCCAAACACCGCCACATTCGTTTTGTCTAATTCGCAGCCAAGATAATCTAAAGTTACTTGCGCGTCTCCAAATTGATCTTATAATACCTGCAATACGTCGTCTACTTATGTATGACGCGGGTGGATAATATTTAAATTCTGGTTTTCGAACTATTTCAAAATCTGCATTACCTTTTACTGAGGAATTCCTGAATATTCATCAATTATTTCACAGTTGAAAAGGTCACAGCTTGGACAGTAATATAAAAGAGGATGATGGTGCTATGGAAATTCTCTGCTGCAATCATTACATTTTACTTTTACCACATAGCCTTCGTACTCAAAAGGAATGAATACTTTTCTATATAATTTCTTCTGCCATCTAAGAATAGAATCGCGGTCTTAGTCTACAGGCATAAACCGCTTACAAATAGGACATTTTAAAATGTTGCTATTTATTAGTTGGTGATAACAATGGCTGTGAAGCTAATGACCGCATTATAGCACGATTCTTCCATAAATTGTTTTAGTTAATTCACCTAAACAAATGATACAGTCTGACTTTTCCTGGATGCATTTGTGCTTGTCGAAGTAGGCCACGTTGAAGCAGCCGTTGCACTTGTCGCAGTGCTTGGACTCGGAGCGGAGGCCGACCATGCACATCTTGCAGCCGTCGCAGTGGTAGTTGGGCTTGGCGTCGACGCCCATGTTGCAGGCGAGCTTGCACTTGTCGCAGTAGTAAGAGCCGAAGAGGGCGTTGCAGTGCCTGCAGTTCTGCTGGATCGGCTGCTCCTCGTGGCAGTAGTTGCACTTCACGGTCGTGGTCTTGTAGCGCGGGAAGTCGTGGTCCTCTTCGTCGTCGTGGCAGAGGCGGCACGGGTAGAACTTCTGGCAGGTCTCGCAGCGCACCTGGCAGCCGCGGATGTAGTGGCCGCAGCCGACCGACTTCCCGAGCTCGTACTTCGCGAAGACCTGTTGGTCCAGCGGCTTCTCTACCCAGTTCTTGGCGTACTCGCCCTCGCGCTTGTGGAAGTTGGACAGGCACGTGTAGTCTGGGATGGTCGGGTCGTAGTACTCCAGCAGCATGTGGTGGTAGATCTTCTTCATCTCGGAGTCGATGTAAGACTTCCGTTCGTCGGATATCGTTTGGTACGTGAATTGTCTAAGCACGATTTGCTTGTCGCTATCGCTTTTGTCACGCGAACCGGGCTCGAGCTTGAATATTTTGGCAATCATAACCTCGTTGCAGTGCTCTTGGCTGTGATCTGCTTATTGTTGGGCGATGGGCTACATTAGACAGTCACATTTCGTCAGGGAAATGTTGAAACTGCAAATACACATAATTATAGAGCTACAAAGATATATGCATAAATAGTAATAGTTGAAATACATAGTCAGACCCGAAAGGTTGTCGTCATTATACGAGTATAATTATCAATCCATCATTCAAAAGAAGTGGGGTGGTTTGCTCGATTCCATAAGTAGCGAATTGCATGAAATTGTGTTCCACTTCCAAGATGGAAACAGAGTCAAACAGCATACGTGTTACCGGCTGGACAAAAGCCACACCGTCAGAAGCAGTAGAGCGTCTAGAAGCATACATTAAATAAAGAGGTTCGTGCAAGGGCTTCTACAGACACTTCGACAGCTTGTACATGGACTTCCATTTTGTATCCGCAGAAGTAGCCGATCAAGTGAAGGCCGACTTGGACAGAAAGAGAGTAATAGAAGGCATCAATGTCAAGTGCATTATCATCGAAGGGAAGAACGTGTAGAAAAGGAATGAACTGGAGGCCAAGATGAAGAAGTACTTGGACGAACAGAGCAAGGTGGACCAGCGAGAGTTCATCATACAGCTCAGATCTATGATTCTTGAGCATCCTCAGGACGCGTTCTAGTTGTTGTAAATGTATCCCCAAATCGGTTACGCGATCAACCATTTTATGTAGAATATGCAAAAGTGAAGGAACTTCATATCAGTGCAATATATGATAGTAATTTAATTGTAAGAATGTAACAGTGTAAAATTAAAAGCATTTAATAATATTTATTTATAAATAATAATTTAAGCAAATATGATATATCAAAGATTTAAATAGTCAATATATGTTTTGCTAATCTACGCCCAGCCTAAAGAAAGGTTAATTTTTATGAGATGAAGACAAAAAGATCATAGCCCCAAAAGTAATATCTCATATCTCGAAATATTGTGAATTATTAACATCCCCGAACGCGCTGGTGAAGCTCCCGTTGAGATCGGTCGGTTCGCTCAGGTACAAACTGGAGCTCTTCGGCTCGAACTCGAAATATAAATCTTCGCATTCCATATTTTCGTTCTGTTGTTTATTTTACTTGTCCAAAATAATATGAATATTCGTGTTTTTGTCAAAAAATATGTCCTTGTCCAGCGTTTCTTGGGTAAGTAATAGATTATCGAAGTTGAAGAAGTGCTCGACTTTTTTCTGATCTACAAAGTAGTGCAACACAATACAGTTGTTCTAAATTTCGTAAAAAGCTTGCCGATGCTGCCTTTTAAACAACGATTTCTCAATTATCTAACACACAGGCATATATTATGAAGTGGTTATAAACCCACGTACATTACTGCATATAACCGTGTATCTAAGTATATGCAATCAATCTTTTAATACTGTAATGTAACAGTTTTTAGTGTCAAATTCTTATAACATTTTACAAATTAAAATTTGTACAACTAGAAAACACACGTAATTAACTAATTTTAAAATAATTTTGAATTTTTATTAAAAAGGAATACATCACTCAGCAAAAATTTTCTAGGCATCATTCTGTGTAAAGCTCGACTTATCTACACAAAATGCCTCTTCGGAGTACGCTTTGTACCCACTTGACTCAAATCCGAAGAAATGATCTTCTTCGTCTGTTTTTTACATAGTATCTAGAGAATTTGTATCATTGGAAATGGGTATCTCAATTTAGATGCCCTTCTTAGTATCGACCAATATTTCTTTTGTTCTGTCTGTGTGTTTTATGGTTAGGTCAGATAAATTGTAGAATAGTTCAGTTTTTTCTTTCTTTACATTGAAGTAATGCACTAGTATGCAGTTATTTTCTATAGAATAGTACGCTGTCTGCTCAACGGTTGCGAAGAATTTTTTATATCGTATCTAACAAATCATGTAATTATGGAGTGGTTCTATACAGGTTTTGTAACTACAAATATAAGATTGGTATCTATTGCAAGTTTATGTCTAATAATAACTTCGTGTACAAATAAACTAAATGAAAGCAAAAGTCCTGAATTAGTTCCGAATTAGAACTATTATTTATAGTGTTCATAATCTCATTTCACATTTCATGTTCCTCCTCGTGTTCCTCCTCTTCATCTTAAATTTCTAAAATTCCATGACCTGTTAATAATCTGTGTTTGAGCTCCTTTATTGTTGGTGGCATTGTATTTAGCACCTTCCCCAAAATTAACACTTGATCTTTATCAAGTTTGAACCCTAGTTTTTCTTCAACCTGATTTGGTTCGATTTTATATGCGTCAAGAAGAACCTCTTCAACATCCTTCTTAGTTACATGCCTAGGCTTGCGCATATCAGGGTACTTTGATTTCAATGCGTTAAATTAAGCGTGCATGACTATTTATGGCATTTTATCAGGTGTAGTCTCACAATTGAAGAGCTTACAATCTGGACAATAGTAATAAAGTGGGTGAAAATGTTACGGGAAACTTTTTTAGCAATCATTACAGTTAACAGTAACTAAAAGGCCTTCATATTCAATTGGAATGAAAATACGAGAGTAGTTCTTTTCTTACCATTTTACCACCCAATCACGATCGTTCTCAGTTGGCAAAAATCGTTTACACATCGGACATTTCATAATACCCTTTTAAATAAGTTCCTGATAGCAATGGGTATGTAATTAATGGCCACATTCTAATGTAATTCTTCCATATATTGTTTTAACAAGATCCCCCATACAAACAATACAATCGGTGCGTTCCTGGATGCATTTGTGCTTGTCGAAGTAGGCCACGTTGAAGCAGCCGTTGCACTTGTCGCAGTGCTTGGACTCGGAGCGCAGGCCGACCATGCACATCTTGCAGCCGTCGCAGTGGTAGTTGGGCTTGGCGTCGACGCCCATGTTGCAGGCGAGCTTGCACTTGTCGCAGTAGTAAGAGCCGAAGAGGGCGTTGCAGTGCCTGCAGTTCTGCTGAATCGGCTGCTCCTCGTGGCAGTAGTTGCACTTCACGGTCGTGGTCTTGTAGCGCGGGAAGTCGTGGTCCTCTTCGTCGTCGTGGCAGAGGCGGCACGGGTAGAACTTCTGGCAGGTCTCGCAGCGCATTTGGCAGCCGCGGATGTAGTGGCCGCAGCCGACCGACTTCCCGAGCTCGTACTTCGCGAAGACCTGTTGGTCCAGCGGCTTCTCTACCCAGTTCTTGGCGTACTCGCCTTCGCGCTTGTGGAAGTTGGACAAGCACGTGTAGTCTGGGATGGTCGGGTCGTAGTACTCCAGCAGCATGTGGTGGTAGATCTTCTTCAATTCTCCTTGTAAATATGATCTTCTTTCATCTGAAATAACTTACGACGAAAATTTTTTAAGAATTATATGTTTAGAATCGTCATACTTATTTGTTGTGCCAGGTTAAAGTTTAAAAATAATGCTAACTATAATTTCGTTTTGGTGAGCAGCGTCAACAGTATTTGCTTCAGGATAAGCAACAATTATTGGTTGAGTCATAACTGGGTGTGGATTAAATGACATTCAACGTTTTAATATTTATTATTAGCCTTTTCCACATCTATTATTAAAATAGTACAATAATTTAAACATAATAAATATATTACAGAATCGATACTAAATCCAGCAATTTATTCCTTAAAAAGATATAATCTTAAAATAAATCAAAGTATATTATATCGATTGTGAGCAACTCTATGTTGATTATATATTGCACTCAGCACTACGTGAAGTACTACCAAACACCAGGTGTCAGAGTTCTGAATCAGTTCGGGCTCAAGCCGGTTCCATCACTCCAATAGCTAATGAGCAACTCGGATAGCCAAGACGAAATGCAACTTCTTGAACTGCTAAGATCCTTCATTTGCGCCACAAAACTGGATGAAGACACGGTTAACAAGAAAGACTACAACAAGCAACTCAGCTCCTTCGCGACCAACTGGCTGACCAACATCGTCTCCAAGAAGAAAACGAACATTTTCGTGAAGTCAAAGCGAGACCCGTTCGAGCTCCAGCGCCTGCTGATCCAGAAGTCGAAGTCGAACCAGCACCTCCTGCTGAACGTGATGAAGTACGCGAAGAGCATCTACAGCGACTACAGCAGCGTCTGCCTTCTATCGTACGCGATTTCGGACGCGTTTATGACCAAGAACCTCCAGTTCTACGGGTACCAGCCATCATTATAAACGATCTCGGTTCTCACGTTCGTGCTCCAGTCGATCGCGATCAACAGAGAGAAGTGGACCGGCTTTTAAACGGACGACTTCTACGTGAACGACGTTCTTCAGAACGAGGACTACGATATTCCAGAATAGCTGAAATCGGTTGGGGAGTATCTAGTGGAAGGAGATGAAGATTGGTCGGAGATAGTATGAGTTTCTTAGTTGTGATATTTTCTGTAAGCCAAATCAATAACATATATTGAAATTGTTCTAGATAAATATCTTTTGATCTATTTTGTTATATTGATATATTAAAACTTGTAATCGATTAGAATAGCTATGGAATTCGATATAAACAGTTATAATAGTTAAAGTTAATAAAATGCTGTAAATCTCTAAAATATATCATTCGGCAAAATATCGTAGGGTTCCGTCTCGCGAGAAGCTGTTCTACTCGAGGACGCTGTCTTCGAGGTAGACCTTGTAGCCGCTGCTCTCGAAGTCCAGGAATATGTCGTCGGGGTGCGTGTCACTCGCTTGTGAGTCGCTTTCCGGCCTGGCCTGGAGCTCGATCTGGATGCCCTTCTTGGCGTCGATCAGCATCTGGGCGTCTCCCAGCATGCGCTTCACCACCAGGTCTTCGAGGCAGTAGTAGTGCTCCACCTTGGTGTTCTTCGCGAAGTAGTGGAGCATGATGCAGTTGTTCTGGATCTGGTAGAACGCGGTCGTGGTGAAGCTTCCGAAGAGCTTCTTCTGGCGGAACGTGCAAATGTCCATCTTCAAAAGAAGAAGTGGGCGGATATCTTTAATCATACTGGGCTAGCTGCCACTAGCAAGGTTTTCAAATGTTTATCTTTCCAAGTTTTGAGACATGAAATTAATTTAATCTGCAAAAATATTGGTATAATATTGGCTTCTTCCAGCTCATACAACAAATATGTGTTTACGTTTTTTACAAGCAATAGTTTCAAATTTAGTAATGTATAATAATATATCTTATTATTGTTGTTTGATATAGTTAGCACTACAATAAATATTATTTATTATTGATGATTGATTGAATAGATTTTTCAGTCTTAACTTACTTTTACAAGCAATATAAGTATACAGACTTTTATATTTTGTTCTTAGAACGATGAAGCTCAAAATATAATTATTAGCTTAACTAGTTAATTGAACAACTGTTTTAGTAAGTATGCGGTAGAAGATTAATTGAGTTGAGAGGTTTATTTTATGTTATTAATTTTGTTGAAACGAAATAATGTTAAGCTTGTCAGTATTTCCACTTCGCAAATAATTAACAAAATTCTCGAAAACGACTTCAACCATTTAATAGGTAAATTACTATTTTTGTGTTCAATATATATTAAAACATATTATTCGTATTTTAAATCACTTTATTCATTTTTTATAAATGTGTGTGTACCCTCTTATGTCATTTTATTCACTAATATGCGTTTTATAACACTCTGGACACAAATGATATCCTTTGCACGAACACACATATCTGCTATTACATTATTTGCAGCCGACACATTACGCACTTACTTTTGTATATACATGATAGTGTTTATATGCTTCTATTACTGGTCCTTTAATTGGGCTTACTACTGGTTGGTTACAACCTTCAATTTTTCGTGGTGTAGCTTTAATTTCATATTTTGTTAGATTTATTTTCATTTAATCAATTATGCTTTCAACATAATCCGTTATTTTAATTTCTTTATATTCTGGCTGCAATAATTTCATCAAAGAAAACCCATTAACTAATATTACTTACATAAAATAAATAAACATCCTTGTGGTCCAACGAGTACATCGTCCTGGAAACTTAATATTTTTTGTAAGTTGGTCTACGTAATCAACTCCTTTATAATTATTATTGTAGTAACGAACTATTTCAGGTTGTTCTCTGGGAATACCACGAGAACTTACAAATTCTTACATTTAACAGGGTTATTTCACAAATTTTGATTTTGTATATATCATGGTTAAAGTTTTCTACTTTTTGCATTACCATTAAAGGACGTTTACATCTTTAACTAGAACTTATTTAGTCGTTTTCTTTAGTTTTACTTCTTTAAACACAGGATATTAAACAACTTAATTCAATTACAACTTCTCTAAATTTTATGATAATTCTTTACCAAGTCGACTTGGTCTAAAAGTTCCAACATATTCAAGCCCTATTGATTTAATATACTCAACTACGTCAATTGTACCATAATAATTATCACAGAATAGTGTGCAGTTAGAAAAATCTTAAACTCTTGATACAGAATTTCGAACTTTGGTTTCTTTTGGTTTATTTTAGCTCAAAACTTCTTCTTCATGATCATTAAATATTTTATTTAGTTCTTCTAGATCATCTTCGTCATATTCATAGTCAGAATTTTCAGATTCTTCTTCATCAGATTCTATACCGTCTAAATTTGTATCGATTTCTTCTTCAGGTTAATCTAATAACAATTTAATATGACCATAACAGACATTCGAATGTATTTCCTCCCATTCTCTGCAAGACATTCCAACTTCATCAGCTATAAACTAATTGCGTATTTTAGTGTTCTTAGACCAATTATCTTAGACAGATCCTCGCTCTTTACCTGATATCATCATTGTAAATAGTATCATTAAGTATTTATCGAATTCTGATTTAGTTAATCTAGAATGCCCTCCATATTTCTACATTTTTCTTACTTCAGTCAAAGTTTTAATGTTATTGTAGAATTATGGAGTAAATAATTATGTATGGGTTTCATAGATGCTTTCATTCATTGTTGGCATTATTTTTGTTAGGTGCGAAGTGGAAATACTGACAAGCTTAACATTATTTCGTTTCAACAAAATTAATAACATAAAATAAACCTCTCAACTCAATTAATCTTCTACCGCATACTTACTAAAACAGTTGTTCAATTAAAATAGATATATTTAATCAATTTTAGAATTGCATGAAATTATACTTTTTATATTTATATTTCCGTTCATTAATTCCGAAGTGCATTAAAATCATTTATATAACGGCTAATGATTAAAATTAAACTTGATTTTCATTACACTGTTCTACAATCTCCATTAATACATAATTATAGAGTATTGACCATAGCTCCATATTCTCCGGTTGCAGTATAAATTATTTTCCAATATGCTGGAACTGTATTTTAAATATCATTTATTTTCGACCACATGTTAGCATCTTCTGCTTTTAGTTATGCTATATTAATATTTATTTGATCTATTCGGCCATGAGCTTAATTAGCACTGTTGGTGATTGTTGTTATTCTGGTATTCAAATCTGTATTTACAATATTCAGATCTGTTCTTAATTAAGATGAAAGGGCAGTAAGTGTTGAATTAACATTCGTTAAATCTGTTCTAATTGGAGCAATTCCACTAGTTATTGCAGCGTTAACTTTCGAGGCGTTGTTTATGATTTGAGTTTCCAAATACTGCTTATTAGAAGCCAGATTGCTAGTTATAAGGGCGAGGTTATCATTCACTTAGACAGTTAACGTGTTTATCGAGTTCGAAAGTGAAGTCACATTTGCGCGTATACGGTTATCCAGTTCGGTAGTATTCCTGGCAAGATTTGAATCAGCAAGAGAGAAGTTTGAAACCAAATTTACTTCTAAATAGTTTTAGTTAGCAGCTAACTAATTGTTCAGTAAAGTAACATTTGTCTTAATATTGTTGTTCAAAACCGCGAAGTTGTTGGAAATCATATTTTCGAGATAAGATCTATTGGATAAGATGGAGCCAGATAAATTGTTATAATTTGAAGCGATGGAAGCTGTAAGATCCGACAACCTTTGATTAGCACCAGTAAAGTTATTCGTGATACGACCATCAAGAATAGTTGTGTTTCTGGCGATGCGTTGATCCAGAACCGTAAAATTATCGACAATATTGTGGTCCAGTTCTATCTGGCTGACGACGTCTATGCATTCCGAAACGTTGAAAAAGTATCCGCTTGCACAAATACAGGCGTGTCCATCGTAGATGAATGGGAAAACGCAGACTTCAACTCCGTTAACACTTTGGCTGAACTCCAGTGACACGTTCTGGCATATTCCGTACACCATAAACTCGTTAGATCCACAGAGGTTACAGCTCTTCGTTGGACTTTAAGAAAAGGCGATCATGCTTTCGTGTTTGGCCTGGATGAAGTTCGTCTTCAAATCACAGTAAATCACGTTCGATAACACCACATCGAGCTTCTGAACATTTTCGACTTGGGATACGAGAACTGCGTTTGACTCTAAATCGTTTTGGAAGTGAGAAGATATTTTCACGTTTATTATAGAAAATGAGCTTACTTACTGTGACACTAACAAGACGACCGCCGCCGATAGCTGCGCTTATGTCCTGAACTGGATTTTGCAGCTTTCGATTGTTATGACGTCGCTGGCCTTCATGATTAGACCAGAAACGGATAAGCCGTTCGCAATGAACTAAGCAGTGGAGTGCGAGATGATGATATCGCACTGGATGCAAATCAATGCCGCTTGAATTAGGTCTTCTTCGATTTCAACTTTAAACTCGCATTCTATGATTTCGGTTTTGGCTGTGAACCCGAAAATAGCGAAAGAAGAGAGTTACGGGACATTTATTTATAAGGACATCGCGGTGTTTTAGATTTTGTCGACATTCAAAAATATTCTTGAATCTGTGTAGTCATAAAAGTTAACAGATCCGTTCAGTTTCGAAGTACTTGTTAAATCTTTTGTGCAGTAGTTAATGTACTAGGACGCTCTTATAAGTTAGCTGTTGCAGATATTTATAAAGTTGCTACTCAACTACTTGTTTAATAGAACAATACTTATCATTGAAGTGACAAATATATTATTATATTTATTATAGCATATATTTTATAATATAAAGCTAAATTGCTTTTAGTAGTATATGAATTTTCTAAATTCATGTGAATTACAATATTATTAAACAATTAGAAAAACTTGCAATAAGTAGTAGCTAAGAATATTTGCAATAATTTTTAATATTCTAACATCGGATTAAATTTCATTTTAAATAGACATACTACATACATTACATGTATAACATATGACATTTATTAATAAAATACAATAAATACTACTACATAACCTCGAATTGAGCCACCCACCCTTGTTCGAATACAGACACCCGAGCAGTTTTCAAAAATGGTCAGGGTGTCTATAAGTGAGAGCAAATCTGGCCCAGTTTGGTATATTTCTTGTGTCAGATTTGGTTTTCCATTTCGGTTACAGACACCTTTTCCAAAAATTATCTAAAAATTTTATCAAATTTCTAGTTTCTTGATCTAATTTGCATAAATTACTATTATATAGAAGATTAAGTAACACAAAATTAATTTTTATGGTCATACATATCTCAAAAGCTCAAAAAACTTAGTAAATACAAAAAGAGATTTACAATGTTAAATTCACTTACAACCCCTTTTGCAGTTCAGTTATAGACACCTTTATTTTTAAAATATCGAAGGTGTCTGTATCTGAGCACTTCGGGTGTCTGTAAGTGAAAGGGGGTGGGTGTCTCAATTCGAGGTTATGTAGTAGTATGTCATTTGACAACAATGCAATTACGGTTAAATCTCACGAAAAGACTCTTGGGTACACTCAGGAAAACTAGAAAGTCAATACATAATTTCCATAAATATGAAAAAATCCGTGTTAATAGTAGCATATATAAATGGTTTGATAACTTTTATATTTTTAGAATAATTTAAGATAAATATAGATAAATTTAAAAATTGATTTGGAGTGAGGAAATATAATTTTGAAGTTGTCTTATTAATATGTTATATTGATAGAATATGGAGCGAATTCGTATTCTGATAAGTATTATAAAAATAATATAAATGAAATCAAATATTTTGAGTTCATATCTAAGTACTCATATGTTCGATGTTGTTGAAAGGCTAAATATAAAATGTTGAAACACAGCCACCTTTAACTACTGTTAAATATAATAACCACTCTTAACATTGTGTGCCTCAAATTACAGTAAGATATTTCAATTTAAATAATTCACTAAGAAATCAATCATATACGTAGAGTTAATGAGATCCGTCATCAAATATATATTTATATTTTATAGCTTACATATAAGTCAAACTTGTTATTCTTCAGCATAAGCAAGTATGAACTTTACCAGTTTCTAAATACTTGCACCAAAGTTTAGTTTGCTATCTATTAGTTTTTGAATCAAAAACTATTGGAAATGAAATCAAAAACAATGTCTAATTATTAATTACAAATTCTTTATTTCAAAATGAAACACTGAATTTCAAAATGTAAATTCCACTTCAGATGACATCTATATTAGTAGCTGGAGGAGCTGGTTATATTGGGTCTCATATAACTCGTTTATTGTTGTAAATGGGTTACCAACCAATAATTTTTGATAATTTGTCTACTGGTCACATTGAGTCAGTTCCTGAGGGTGTGAAAATAGTTGTTGGTGATGTGCGTGACACTGCTTTGGTGACTTCAACGCTTTTGGACAATAAAATCGAAGCGGTGGTTCATTTGTGTGCTTCTTCTATAGTGTCCGAGTCTGTTTCTGATCCGTTGAAGTATTTCGACAACAACGTGTGTGGAGCGATTTCGCTCTTGAAGGCCATGAGCGCCGCTTCCGTGTCCAAATTGGTCTTTTCTTCTACCGCTGCTGTCTACGGTGAACCAACGCGTGTTCCGATTCACGAGTCCGATCAGAAGCTCCCAATTAACCCCTACGGTGCGTCTAAGCTCATGATTGAGTAAATAATCCGCTCCACGAACATAAACTGCGTTGCGTTCAGGTACTTCAACGTGGCCGGAGCCGGCTTCAACGTTGGGGAGATGCACGACTGCGAGACACACCTCATCCCCTGCATCATCAAGAACACTCTAAATTAGAAACCAGCTTACATATTCGGAACTGATTACAATACGGCCGATGGAACGTGTGTGAGAGATTACGTTCACGTTGTAGACCTGGCCGTAGCTCACGAACTGGGTCTCCAACGGCTTCTAAAGGGTTAAACCGGATTCGAGGTTTACAACCTGGGCACGAAAAATGGGATGTCAGTTAAAGAAATAGTTAGTTAGATATAAAAACTAATTAACGTTGAGGTGGTCCTGAAGGAAAGGAGGCCAGGAGACCCAGCGGTACTGATCGCAAACGCAGACAAAGCCGAAAATGAACTGCACTGGAAAGCCGAACGAGGAGCAGCAGAAATCGTTAAAGACGCGGTCACATTCCACGTTGACCAAGAAAGCGTACTCAGACAAAAGAAACAGTGAAAATTTGAACATCATAAACTATTTAATTATTTTTCTTTGAATAAAAGCTGAATTAATAATAAATAGCGCATTAAAATAAAATCCACTCCTTCCCGCCAAAATGTCTTCGATACATCCATAGAAAATAATACCAAAACACAACTAATCCGGATCTCCATTCGCATTACGCCCAAACCCACCCACTGATTTCCGTATGTACTACAACAGAGGTGATATTCCAATTGTTATCCAACATGAGGCCTCTAGCATTCAACTAAAATGGAAAACGCCCAAAAACACTATAGATATGCACCACTACCTCCCACTATTCTTCGAAGGTCTGCGCGAAACACAATATCCATTTGCTGCTATTGCTGAAGAAGGCGTTCGTGACTTACTTAGCGACGGTGGTCAACGCATAGTACCAGTTATTCCACAATTAATTTTACCTATCAAAGCAGCACTCGATACTAGAGACGAACTGATCATAGCTAAAGTGTTAAGAGCTATTCAGTTATTATTGAATGCTGATCCTTTAGTAGGCCCAGCTCTTGTACCATACTACAGAAATATATTACCAGTCATTAACATATTCTTCTCAAAGAATGTTAATATTGGTGACAAAATATACTACGGATAAAGAAAGAATCAGAATATTGGAGATTTAATCGCTCAAACATTAGAGTTAATGGAAATAAAAGGAGGCCCAGATGCTCTAATTAATATTCGTTACATGATTCCAACTTATCAAAGTGCTGTTCAGTGAGAAGTATATTTATTGATTTGATTAGTTAGCAACTAAGTTGTTATGTTATTAGTACTGTTATTATGTTATTAAACAAGTGTTAATCAAAAGAATTGACTAACATGATGTTTTAGTACATTTCTCATATTAATAGATAAAATATTAGTAAACAACTAAATATTCTACCAGTTTATTAAAATGCATAGAGATTGCATTTCAATTTCTGAATGTTAATGTTAATTTTAGATTCCGCTAAAAATATCATATAATGACTTGATATCAATTAAAATTGCTTTTATAATCTACTACCACATCCTCATATGAAGAAGACACGCGGAAAATCCTTCCCATAAGATCTTTCAAATCATATTTTGTTACAAGTCACAAAATAAACATCGTTGAACCTTCATATTCCAATGGAAGAACTCATTAAAAATCCAGCTACTGTTGTTAATTCTGTTTTAGAAAAGAAGTATGAAGTTAACTGGGATGATATTGCAAGGATAACCAACACGCCAAAAAGAAAGTGTTATAAACATTTTAATGAAACAATTGCCCCTAAAGTTACTTCTTGTGGATTTTCTAATTCTGATGAAAAATATATAATTGATTAGATGCATTTAGCAATAGATCGCGGTTAAAAATTAGACAATGATTTACTTGAAAAAAGTATTAAAGCACGATTAGGAGACAAATATTTAAAAGTTACATTATTACGAAAATATAACAATTTGAAAAGAACAAAAGAAATCATAAATCATATGGAAGAAAAAGAAAGAGAAATGAAGCAACAACATATGAACTAATTACTAAATTAGTGTCAATCTAATCCTGTTCCCAATCTACCTAGACCTAAAATGAATATATAATAATCTCGGCTTAAAGATACAACACATCTGAACTAAAACTAAACGAAAGAAGCTACCGCACCAGCATAAATGATTGATCATATGGATATTCAATACTCAAATCTGATGAGTTTATTAAATCCATTATAATCCGAAACTAATTTACGTAAAACTGCAATAAACAATGGATATTTAATGAGCAAAACAGAAGATGGTGAGGAAAGAAAATTAGTTATGCTCGCATCTGCTCTATAAAATGATTATCTTGATGATGATGAATGAAATTTGTATTGATACTTCAATTATTGAATTTATAAACGTTAACTGTAATCAATAAATAATATTTCACTTCATATGCCGATTCACTAGTTTTATATAATTGACAAAAACGGTTAGATAATGTTTTTTAAACCGCTCACTCAATAAGCTAATTAAGAATAAGATAGTTTTGTTCCAGCTCTTCTTTGGTAACTAAAATAGACTGTTACAAGATTCAATAACTCGTAACTTAATTCTTATGAAACGACAGAATATTCATGTCATTCCTTTGAAACCCCAACTGGATATATGTTTGTTGCTTTAGCTGATTCTGGATACAGATCTCTGTAAGACGATCTTAAACTATTTTATTAAAACGTCTTTGTATAGTTTTGTTTGAATGATTTCGATTGGGATCCTGCTCTAGGCAAGTTCGGAGAGGATTTTGTCAAAGGAGTATAGAAATTCTGGGATGAAAGATGATCTGATTGATTATTAAGGGAATTAAAATAATTATTTTAAATTATATTAATGTTTGCTAAATAATAGATTAAATATTTACACTCCTATGATATGAAATTTTTCACAGCGAATATACATTTCTTTGATAATCCTGAAATATGTGAGGAACTTAAACTGATGAAGGACGTCGATGTATTTTGTTTTTAAGAAGTTAATTGGTCGGCGGCTTCAACACCAATGGATGGGTTTGAATGTACTATAAGATACAAAACTCAGTCAACATAAGTTCACCTTAATTTCACTGACTAGTAAACGTTACACGATTCTGTTTGTCGTGCTTTAGGGTTTCCTATTTCGTTTGAGTTCTAAATAAAAGATGATAAAGGTTTTGTGTTTTATCCCAATAAGAAGAATCCACAACCAAGAGCTTATTAAAACAATTTAATACTTGGATCATTTATGACACCGATAGAGTGCTGGGTTAAGCCTAATTAGTTTATCGAAAATACATATTGCTAAAAGTTAGCAAATAATTTGAATACACCATATTGCTACTTTTGTGGAACATAAAACCCATCGTTTGGAAATATGATATTATCCAAACACAAATTTGTAGATATTTAGTTTGAAATGTTGAAAGGAAAGCTGAATTTAGAATGGAGCACCAGAAACGCCTAATTTGTATAATTAGATTTGAAAACTCCAATGTACGTAATAAATACTCACTTAGATCATAGATTTGAGGATGAACGTATAACTTAATTAGCCCAACTATTCAAAAAGTTCCCAGCTGATCATCACACAGTTCTTTGTGGTGATTTTAACAGCTTACGTAAAGAAGATTACACGTAATAATAAATAGAAGCATTCAACGTTATACGTGAAGAAAACAAGTTAGAGAAGTGTAAGTTTGATGTAATCAATATTGTAGGTGAAAAAATGTTTGATTCGGCTTGGTTTGGTCCTAGAGGTAGTGTTTGCGGTTGTGTAGAACCAACAACTCGTTATGGAACACGTGTAGATTACATTTTCACAAGCGCTGATTTAAAGAGTGGCATTGTGAAGGAAAACGTTGTAGTTCTGGATAAAAGTGATCATAATGGAGTTTTGGTGGAGGTGCATTTGGGTGCGGTTGTAGAATTGCAGGAATGAGGTAATTTGTACACGAAATCTATTTAATAATATATTATCTTGATAACACGATTCAATCCACTTCTAATCTAAAATGAAAATCCTTTTGAAGAATTGCAGGTGCTTCCACTACAGCCCAGCGCCAGTTACCTCTGTTGTGCACATTGAAATCACTGACAGAACGATCACGAACATTTTCGACACGCTTCCAGCTAATGTTTCATCTTATGACAGGACGCACGATTTTACTGGACTTGAGGTATTCCCGGGCAGTATTGATCCACATGTTCACTTGAGCTATGTTTAAGGCAACAAGGCTGTTTCAGCCGACAGCTTCAACACCGGTTCTCTCGCTGCCATTGCTGGAGGTACCACAACGGTTATGGACTTCGTTGAGCCATGCGGTAACGCGGTTGAGACAATTTAGAAGAGGGTAAACACTGCTAAATCCGAGAAGTGCTTCGTGGACTACGCTTTCCATTTCTCAATCGCTAATGTATAGTAAATAAATCTGATTGAGCAGGCTGCCAAGATTGAGCGCTCGTTCAAGATTTACACCGTGTACAACGGCCTCAAAATTGATGCAGCAGCAGATCTGCACCAAGTCCTCGCCGAAATCTCCAAGCACAAGTGCATTGCGATGATCCACTGCGAAAACGACTAAGTGATTGCCCAGAACATTCCAAAGGTGAAGTCCATTGAGGAAATGAGCACCGTCCGCCCAACCTGGAACGAGCTAGAAGCCACCACTCGTGTTCTCACACTCGCCGAACTAACTAACTGCTCCATTCACATCGCCCACGTTTCACTCGCAGACTAAGTTAGAATTATAAACGTGTACAAGAACCGCTACAATCACGGAAAAGTTACTTGTGAGATCACCGGGCACCACTTCATACTTAATAATGGTTTGTATAAGACGCACGCGCACAAGGAGGATCTGGTCATGTCCCCACCACTGTAATCCGAAAAGGACGTCCTTGAACTGCAATAACTGCTCAGGGAAGGATAAATCGACTACACCTGCTCGGACCACTGCCCGTTCACCCGCAGACAGAGAAATGGCGATTTTGCCCCATTTCAAGCAGAAGAAACGAAAGTTGAAAGAAAATTCTACGAAATGCCAGGAGGCACCAACGGAATCCAAGTTAGATTCATCGCCACATACTCCACCCTGAAATCGGCCAACTGCTCACTCGAGCAAATTTCAAAGCAAACGAGCGAAAACGTGGCCGAGAGATTCCAACTCCCACTTAAAGGAAGAATCCAAGTTGGATCCGACGCCGATCTGGTCGTCGTGAACCCGTACCTGGACACCATTTTCAGCGAAAACGTTCGCAAGGAGAGAATGGACTGCTCTTTGTTTAACGACATGAAGTTCAGCGGGAAAATTGAGAAGGTCTTCGTCCGCGGAAAAGAGTTCGGAGTCGACCAGTTGGAAGAGGGTTCGTATCTGAGAAAACTTTTGTGAGAACATAACTTATTAATTGGTAAATTATTTCATAGATAAAGCCAATAACTATTTTTGAGAGAAAAGAGTGAGCCGATATCTGAAAACTTTTGTGAGGATAATTTGATATAAGATTAATTATCACTTATATTATTAATCCGTCAATAATAGATGGTTTCTTCGAATTATCATAAATCCCTTAACTTTCATTTATATACATGTGTATATTATATTTCTGTTCTAGTGTACTATACAATGTATAGTATACATTAATGAAATAATATATGTATATTTAAAATGAAATTTATAATTGATTGTTAGAACATTAAATTATTTGCATATATTCTTAGTTATTACTAATTGTAAGTGTTTGTAATTGTTTAATAATATCATATTTGACGATATGAAGAATATGTAATTCACAACAATATTCTCATATCAAAGCAAAAGCTTTTAAAATAAATGTAAAATACAAAATTAATTATATTTGTCACTTCAATGATAAGTATTCTCCTATTAAACAAGTAGTTGAGTAGCAACTTTATAAATATCTGCAACAGCTAACTTATAAGAGCGTCCCAGTACATTAACTACTGCACTAAAGATTTAGCAAGTACTTCGAAACTGAATGGATCTGTTAATTTTTATGACAACACAGATTCAAGAATATTTTTGAATGTCGACAAAATCTAAAACACCGCAATGTCCTTATAAATAAATGTCCCGTAACTCTCTTCATTTGCGATCTTCGGGCTCACAACAAAAACTGAAATTTTGTAATGCGAGTTTAAAGTCGAAATCGAAGAAGACCTGATTCAAGCGGCTTTGATTTGTATTTAATGCGATATCATCATCTCCCATTCTACCGCCCAGTTCATCGCGAACGGCTTATCCGTTTCTGGTCTAATCATGAAGGCGAGCGACGTCATAACAATCGAAAGCTGCAAAATCCAGTTCAGAACGAAGGCACAGCTATCGGCGGCGGTCGTCTTGTTAGTGTCGTAGTAAGTAAGCTCATTTTCTATAGTAAACGTGAAAATATCTTCTCACTTCCAAAACGATGTTGAGTCGAACGCGGTTCTCGTATCCCAAGTCGAAAATGTTCAGAAGCTCGATGTGGTATTATCGAACGTGGTTTACTGCGATTTGAAGACGAACTTCATCCAGGCCAAACACGAAAGCATGATCGCCTTTTCTTAAAGTCCAACGAAGAGCTGTAACCTCTGTGGATCTAACGAGTTTATGGTGTACGGAATATGCCAGAACGTGTCACTGGAGTTCAGCCAAAGTGTTAACGGAGTTGAAGTCTGCGTTTTCCCATTCATCTACGATGGACACGCCTGTATTTGTGCAAGCGGATACTTTTTCAACGTTTCGGAATGCATAGACGTCGTCAGCCAGATAGAACTGGACCACAATATTGTCGATAATTTTACGGTTCTGGACCAACGCATCGCTAGAAACACAACTATTCTTGATGGTCGTATCGCGAATAACTTTACGGCTGCTAATCAAAGGTTGTCGGATCTTACTGCTTCCATCGCTTCCAATTATAACAGTTTATCCGGCTCCGTCTTATCCAATAGATCTTATATCGAATAAATGATTTCCAACAACTTTACGGTTTTGAACAATAATATTAAGACAAATGTTACTTTACTGAACAATTAGTTAGCTGCTAACTAAAACTATTTAGAAGTAAATATGGTTTCAAACTTCTCTCTTGCTGATTCAAATCTGGCTAGGAATACAACCGAACTGGACAACCGCATCCGTGCGAATGTGACTACACTAACGAATTCAATAAACACTTTAACTGTGAAAGTGAATGATAACTTCGCCCTTATAACAAGCAACCTGGCTTCCAATAAGCAGTATTTGGAAACTCAAATCATAAACAACGCCTCGAACGTTAATGCTGCGATAACAAGCGGAACTGCTCCTATAAAAACAGATTTAGTGAATGCTAATACAGCACTTACTGAACAAACAACTAATCTCAGGGATTAATTGAACTGGGTGAATAACGATTTGAATGCCAAAATAACGGCAGTTACTAATAATGCGAACGATGCGTAAGCTAGGATTAACTAAGTTAATGCTGATATCACAGTTTTAAGGAATACGGAGAGTTGGTTGTAAAATTAAATAAACTCAATAAGTAATAGAATCATACCAGTATCTTGGTAAGTAGTATAAACACCAACTGGAGAATTCGGGGCTATGGTTAACACGTTATAACTTTGTGTAAATAACGATTGTAGATCTGTGTGATATAATTCTATTAATAAATATTTTGTCAATTAGATTTTAAATAGTATGATTTTAAATAGTATATAATTTAAAGTATTCTAGTTTGTATACTAAGTGACAGTTCTTGGAAGAGTATGATGTTATTGAGATATAAAGTTTGTGTGATTATATTTAGTGTAACTAAGTTTAAATCTGTGGATTATAGATATGATTATAGTGATTTATGGGATGAAATAATACTAGAGTTGACAACTGAAATGATACACGGCAACTAACATACAAATAAAAAATATGACCTGACTATTGAAAATAGTTTAATTAATTGTAATTCTAATTGATTAAATATATCTATTTTAACTATTTAAGCTAATAATTACATTTTGAGTGTGTACATTTCATACCATAAAATAAAGTAAAATAGTTACTTAATATTTAAAAAGATGTTAAATCACACATAGTAAATACATTAAAGCTGTTACATAAATGAGGGAGCAGAATCACTTAGATTGGAAAAAAGATGAAAACCATTTTAATTAACTGGAGAATCACTAACCACAAGAATTATTAAAATATATATTATTTTTACTTGGATATGGTAAAATAACTAGTATATATTTATATATTGCGTTTAGATGTATTGTTGGATTGTTGCTGTTGAGTGAGTCATGTTATTATTTTGAGTTTCATTGTACTAAGAACAAATATATACATAATAATATATTATCAAGTTATGAGGTATGATGTTGAGATTAGTTTGAGGTAACGTTATGTGTAACTGAGTTTGGATTTGTGGATTGTCATGATTTATGAGATGAAGATTGAATGATTAAATTGAGCCTTAGTACTGCTGATAAGGTTACAGTTAAGTGAGCCATTATATTGCTTGTAAATGAAAGTTAAATCGAAAATATCTATTCAATCAATCATCAATAATAAATAATATTTATTGTAGTGCTAACAATATCAAACAACGATAATAAGATATTGTTGCTTGTAAAAAACGTAAACACATATTTGTCGTATGAGCTGGAAGAAGCAAAAGTAGACCAGATATTTTTGCAGATTAAATTAATTTCATGTCTCAAAACTTGGAAAGTATAAACATTTGAAAACCTTGCTAGTGGCAGCTAGCCAAGTATTCTTGTAGATATCCGCCCACTTCTTCTTTTGAAGATGGACATTTGCACGTTCCGCCAGAAGAAGCTCTTCGGAAGCTTCACCACGACCGCGTTCTACCAGATCCAGAACAACTGCATCATGCTCCACTACTTCGCGAAGAACACAAAGGTGGAGCACTACTACTGCCTCGAAGACCTGGTGGTGAAGCGGATGCTGGGAGACGCCCAGATGCTGATCGACGCCAAGAAGGGCATCCAGATCGAGCTCCAGGCCAGGCCGGAAAGCGACTCACAAGCGAGTGACACGCACCCCGACGACATATTCCTGGACTTCGAGAGCAGCGGCTACAAGGTCTACCTCGAAGACAGCGTCCTCGAGTAAAACAGCTTCTCGCGAGACGGAACCCTACGATATTTCGCAGAGTGATATATTTTAGAGATTTACAGCATTTTATTCACTTTTACTATTTTGTCTATTTATATCTAATTCCATTGCTATTCTAATCGATTACAAGTACTTGGAGTGACAAGAAAGAGGATACACTGATTTTTTAAATTTAATAGAGTCTATATAGATATATATATATGTATAATATTAATGATATTCCTACCTAGTATAATAAATATATTTCTTGAGATATTCGAGTTCAAATTTTCAAATATTTTTCGCTTTATAATTCAGTACACAGCAAAGATCGCCAATACGTATGTAGGTAGGGAATATATGTTAGCATGTGAAATGATGATTGCCCTTTGTTTCATAACTTTGCGCAAAATATGATATTGATCAAAAATGAGAATCTTAATATATTTGTTAGTAAATGTAAGATAGAAGCTCTGTATTAAACGATACTGAAACACATAGTCTGAATAGTTTTCAGTTAATTAGTACAACCATTTAATCAGTTACGATTTAAATTGGAAACTAATTCAATTCTGAATAACTTAGATTTCATTATGAAGTGATCTGATAATCAACCGTATACGTTATTATATTACATATTAGCTACTATTCGTACGAATTAATTGCGCAATTATATTGCGCTGAAATAATGATAATATTTGGTTCATATTATTATAATTACAAATGTTAATAGTATTGAATTTAAGCACAATAATTCAATTCATACACTCCAAATGACAAAAATTATTGAATGTGTTACTTCAGTACTGATATAAATCAATAAATTAACTAAATTAATTTAAATAAAGTAGCAGCTTCTCTGTGTGGGAATATTTAAGTCACAAATATGACATCATATTCATTCTGAAAAACACATCAAAACATGTAACATTTAAAAACTTATTAACTTATTACAAACAATATTATATACATAAAACACATTTTAATAACAATATTATATAAAACAATGACATATATATGAATAATTATTATTATTAATATGTTCTAAAATATAATAAAACACTATATAATTATTAAAAAAATGATAACAATATAAGTTTAGATAACCTCACTACTTTAAAAAATTATATGTTTTCATTTAATTATTTACTTGTTATGATTTTAATAAATGAATATAACTAGTTTGGTGTGGAATAATATACTAAAATAATTCATATAATAGTGAATAAAAGATAATTATTGTTTGTTTATATAAACATATGAGAAGTAAAGTATTGAATGACTTAAACCCCGAAAATAAACAACGTTCAAAATATAATCACTCAATTTAGATACGACAATAGTTATTGCAGAAGGATTAAGCTTTTAATCAGATAGGGATTTTTAGAGGCTATTTAGAAATGATACTTATCTTGTCACTCCAAGTTTACAAGTTAAATATATCAATATAACAAAATAGATCTAAATACACTTATCTAGACTTCTCTTCTTCTAAAATAATTTTAATATATATTTAAGAGACATGGCTAACAAAAAGTATCACAACTAAGAAACTCATACTATCTCCGACCAGTCTTCGTCTCCTTCGACTAGATACTCTCCAACCGATTTCAGCTACTCTGGAATATCGTAGTCCTCGTTCTGTAGAACGTCGTTCACGTAGAAGTCGTCCGTTTAAAAGCCGGTCCACTTCTCTCTGTTGATCGCGATCGACTGGAGCACGAACGTGAGAACCGAGATCGTTTATAATGATGGTTGGTACCCGTAGAACTGGAGGTTCTTGGTCATGAACGCGTCCGAAATCGCGTACGACAGGAGGCAGACGCTGCTGTAGTCGCTGTAGATGCTCTTCGCGTACTTCATCACGTTCAGCAGGAGGTGCTGGTTCGACTTCGACTTCTGGATCAGCAGGCGCTGGAGCTCGAACGGGTCACGCTTCGACTTCACGAAAATGTCCGTTTTCTTCTTGGAGACGATGTTGGTCAGCCAGTTGGTCGCGAAGGAGCTGAGCTGTTTGTTGTAGTCTTTCTTGTTGACTGTGTCTTCGTCCAGTTTTGTGGCGCAAATATAGGACCTAAGAAGTTCAAGAAGTTGCATTTCGTCTTGGCTATCCGAGTTGCTCATTAGCTATTGGAGTGATGGAACCGGTTTGAGCCCGAACTGATTCAGAACTCTGACGCCTGGTGTTTGATAATATTTTACGTAGTGCTGAGTGCGGTTCAAAATGCTAATCTGCTAACGAGTGAAGCAGCCGCCAGTGAGGTCCTGGTCGTATACGCACTGCTCCACGATGAACACCGCCTTTTTGAACTGTGCGATGTTTTTCCAAATCACATTCCGTTATGAAGATGTCGCAAAGTCGAACACCTTGATTTGCTAACTCTATTTTAAAATTATCTCTGGTTTTGAATGCAAATATTAAGTCAAATCAACAAATTCAAAATTTTTGTCGTTAAATGACCGCAATATACTGAATATATCAAATTATGAACAATTAACTATAATTAATAATTTATTGTCTGTTCTTTCAGGATATTTGAAAAAATCAGGCAATGAATATTATATACAAGGTCTAAGCAACTAATTGTATTAGTCAGTTTCATAAAATAGTTTCATTATTTTTTCAGTCATTAAAATTAAAACTATGAATTGAAGTGGTAAATTCATTAAATAAAGTTTAATAAATATTTAGATATTAATAATATTTATATTTATGTAGAAACCAGAAATAGTTATCAATAACATAACATATCGCAGCAAACTTGCACAAGCTAATCTTCTACGCTGAGATCAATACGACTAATAAAATAAACATTAAATACGCATAACCTCTATAAGGGCTAAGAAGAATATTGAATTCATTATTATACCTGACTATTGAATAAATAAATGACTCACGTAACTGTAACATTATCATCAGTACTAAGGCTCAATTTAATTATTCCATCTTTATCTCATAAATCATGACATTTCCACAATTAGGTACACATAACGTTACCTCAAACTAATCTCAACATCATACCTCATCTTCTAGAATTGTCACTCTGAATAGCCTCTTTAGATAATTATTATATTATATATATAATATGGTAATAACCTTGTTATATTGTTAATTTAATTGCAAAATGATAATGCGAATAATGCAAAATTTGGTATTTTTAGATAATTGTGTCCTGTTTATACTAATCAATATATTTATACCAAACAAAGTAATTATATTATTTGAATATTATCATATACTTATCTGATAAAATATCGATTTGTAATCCAATCATATCGATATTATATAATTGTATTAATAAACGCATTTATAATATAGTGCCCTTTTCACATCCTCATCCACTTCATATTAACATGGAATAAATTTTGAATCTAGAATAATTGTCTTTACATGGGAAAGAAATAATCATGGAACAGGATGAAAATGCTATTACTGATAAGCTTAGCAATGAGACTCCGATAGAATAGTTATTAGTAGCTCCTAATGTGAATGATGCTGATGCCGCTGATCACAATCCAGGTGTTAAGAGTCTTGACAAACAAATTGTAGAATTAGTTAATGCTAAACATATATCTCCATATTTAAGTTTAGTCGGTACAACTGTAATTAAACCATATCAAATCGGTATTTATGACCACAATGGTGTAGTTGAGATAGTTGGGGAAGGGCGATGGATCTGTATGAATCCACGTGCACGATGTGTTGGTATATATTCCCTCAATGAGGCTTAAATACACTATAATACCTTCACGTTTGTTAGAATTAACAAAGGTCAATATGGTCTGGCTCTTGATTCTGGAAGACCAATTGTTCTTAGTGAAGGAATCCATGTTAGAAACAACTTGTTGTTTTAAGTTTTAAGTATTGTTGATGTAAATAAAGAATATATCAACCACAGAACTATCCATATTATTCGTGTTCCGAAAGGTTAATATGCTAAAATTATTGAAAATAATATTCCTAAAATATTAAAATCAGGTCTTTACGTTGTAAATTCTAACTACTTTGTTT
Organism: Hexamita inflata; assembly: GCA_963988835.1. NCBI lineage: Eukaryota > Fornicata > Diplomonadida > Hexamitidae > Hexamita > Hexamita inflata. The sequence goes on from CAXDID010000709.1 coordinate 66,140, forward strand.
ATGGGGGTTTGATAGATATGGGGGCTCCGTATATTTGCCATTAAACAATACATGTTCTTCGTGTTACTAAAGACCAAATAAGACCGCTAACTGTAAATAATAAACCTTACTTACTTAAAGAAGGAAGTTATATTTTCAATACCCAGTTGATAACTGTGTTTGATCCAGCAAAAGTTACAGATAGTTTAATTAAACACAGCACAATCTCTCGTTTCCGTATTAATAATGGAGAAATAGGTTTGGCCTGGTGTGACAATAAACCGGTTATGATATAAGAACCTGGAGTGTATGAAATTGACTCTCCAAACTTTATTTTCGTTAAAACAGTTTTAACAACTGAAAAATATATTTAATTGTCTGCCAAACGTATTGTTGTTTACGATGGAGAAGTTGGAGTAAGTTATAATGATGGAAAGTTAGATGTATTATAACCTAACACATACCTTTTTGATACAACTTCGCGTATTTTCACAAACTTTTTATCTACTTAATAAATGACGTAATCGTTGTCAGATGATAATAGCAATAACAGTACAATTCATTGTGATACAAAGGATTTTGTTGAAGTTGGGATTCATGCCTCCGTATTTTATCGTATAACAGATGCTGCACGTGCTATCACTGTTGTTGGTAATGAAGAAAAAATCAAAGAACTTATCAGAGAAACATCTATAGCTACATTATAGGGTATAATAAGAAGTAGTAGTTTAAGCGACGTTGCATAAAGTAAAACTGTTCATATTTAAGGTGAAATTTAAAGTGCTAATTCTAACCCAACTTAATGTCCTGCCTTTTTTGATAAAGTTCATGATGATTTTATGGCAAGATTACACGAAAGCTTTATTTAACGCTATGGGATTGAAATAGCAAATATTCGTATTGAAAATTTCAAGATTATTAATGTAGAGTTAGCTAAGAATATTTAAAGTTAAGCTTTAAATACTGCAAAAACTCAGAATGAACTGGCAAACTTGGAAGGATAATAAAAAGTTTAAACAGCATCTCAACAAAGAGACGCGGATGTAATGCGTATTAAAGCATCTGCAGAAGCTGATAAATTAACAACAGAAACAAAAGCAAAGAACAATGCTGTTTTAACAGATGCTTAAGCTAGAGCTGACTCACTTAAAATTATAGCTAAAGCAGAAACAGAAGCTTAACTGATACGTGCTGAAGCAGAAGCGAAATCTCGTATTATGATAGCAGAATCTGAAGCAAAGGCAATCGAATTGAAAGCAGCTGCTGAACTTAAGCGTGCACAGGCTTTATAATCAACACAAATAGGCTAGCAACTTGCACTTTTATAAGAGTAAATGCCTACCATCGGCGATGCATTAAAAAGCGTTTAAAAAGTCATATATATGCCAGCAGATGGTGATATGAGTGGATTGCTGAAGCTTTTCACTTTACCTGGGATGGCTCAACCTGGTATGATTCTTAATGATCACAAAAAATGAGAGTCACTTTATTATTTTACTTTTTTAATAAAAGTTAAATGAGGTGAAAAGTTATTAATTATACATATAACGTTAGATTAAATTCCGCCTCTCAAAACACTATATGGAGGACACATCGTAGTTAGACAGGGAAGTTTTCTTAATGGCAGTTTGTGCTCTGAAGCAAAATATACCATCGGTTGTTCCTGATTTGCTATGTTATTCTGATATTTAGAAATCTGTAAATAAGTTGATGAATCAGCCTTAGAATCACAGGCAGACTCAGGAGAGTATATAATAGCAGATAGGTAGCAATATTGACATTAACTAGCACATAGACTATTTGGTGCAGGACATACAGAAATCGCAGCACCGCAGTGAGATGCGCGACTAGCTTGACGGTTCTAACATATTCAGCCCGCAGCTTGAGCCTGGTTCTATGATCTCATCCACTTCAATCATTTCTACCACGTACTAGCGCCCAACGTCCACCCAACGTCTGGCAACGAATTCTCCCTCAATAATCCAGGCGAAGAACGTGACCAAGCGCTAGGAAATAGATAGAACCACTCTAACATAGAAAATACAAACGGAGCACCGCGAAATTGACGCGAAGATGAAGAAACTGAGCGACCTGAACAAGCAAATCGAGCAGCGCCAGAAGATATTAAAGCAACTTAAACAAAGCAACATTAATATAGTCCAAAAAAGTGACCAGATTAAAAACCAGACTGAGCACCTGAGCTACGAAATCCTCAAAACGAAGGAGAGGGAAACATATTACAAGAAGCAAATTGAACTCATAAAGCAAAAACTATTCGAGCTGAGCTGCGAACACCCCGAATACCAAGTTCAAATTAGGGGAAAGAACCTGAACCAAATGATCGAAAACCTATTCAGTTAACTGGTTCAGCTCGGAATAAACAGGATTTACGAAGCGAGCAAGCAAGGAAGCCTCAAAGTGTACGAGCAAGAAACGGAAATCGTGAGCGATAACACAGACCTCTTCAACAAACTTAAAGAATTGGAGCAGAAAAAGAAGAACGTAGAAGCGGACCTGAACTAATACAGAAGCATATACCACCAGACCATGATCGACATAGAAAACTAGAGAAGCAAGAGAAAGTGAATAAATATAAAATATAATGCTTAAAATACACCACCAAATTTACGAAGAATTACAACGTACTTAATATTTTGTACCTAATTTTATCCTGAATTGTATACATAATAAATTAACTTCACACGGAATCATGTTTGTTTAACACTAATTCATGTGTTTTCAAATCCACGTGTTCAACTTCATTAATATATAAAACTGACATATATAACTCCAGTGAGTTTTGCGTTAAATCACAAAATATAAATAAATTACACATTTATTGTACCCACTCCAATATTATGATATTAAATTTGCAATTCAATTAAAATATAAAATAGATTGAAGTAAGATCACATCTGCATATTTCGTACATACATATGTTAGTTAAATAATATTTTGAAATCGACAAAGTTTTGCTTGTAAATAGTGGTCGAATACTAAAAAATGTTGGAATTTCTCTATAGTAACTAAATGTAAAGGATCAGTCGACTATTATCATAGTTTAATTATGCACCTCAAGAAAAGTAACCAATCCATTAGCTCAAGAAATTAATAATAGACGGGAGCAGTTTAGAAAATATATTGAAATAAATGATGCTATGTAAATGGCATGGCAATTTACAGGAGGGATGAGTGTATTCCCAGAAGACATATGAACTTTTTGTATAAATGTTAAATAATTAATATAACATTTAATATTATAAATAATAACAAGTTATCAAGCATAATAAATCAAGAATAATTAACATTATTTATATATTAATATTAATATAAGAATATTAACTCAATCATATTTTTCGTTAATAACATCAATTTCTTTCACATTATAGTTGTTACTTTCGCTTGTAAATATATCAGTCACAGTATTTTATTTTAAATGCAGTAATTAGTCTATAATAACAAACGACTAGTTTATGATTAATTGTTGTTTTGTATAACTATTATCATCCTTAAGCATAAGATCAAATAACTTATCAATTCTTTTTGTTTATTAGTATTGTTTAGTTTTGGATTACTTCAATGTATCTTTTAATTTGCTAGTTATATTTTGAATATTTATAGTTTCAATATAGTTAGTATGGGATTTCTAATTCATTTTAAAACATCAACATTTGTTAAAAAAGAGGTGGGTATATTACACAAGAATATATGTTAATTATAGTGGAATATAATATATTCCACATCCAACATGTCAGAAAAGCCACATAAATTGCCAAAAAATTATATCAATATATTGAATGATCTACCTTCCAAAAATTTAAAACGACATTTATAATCAATTTTACGTGACATTGAAATGCTACCTTAAGTGGCTGATCTTGTAATGAATTTGTATGTGTTCCCTGACGTTCTTGAATCAAAAGCGTATATGTAAGCTTTTGCCACAATGATTTAATAATTATATAATATTCCAATGAAAGATGTGAAAGAAATAATTATAAGTTAGTGTCCTTAAGTTAAAAAATATTTTGTGGATGCTAAGAACGAGTCATCAGATACATATTATTATTCTGATTCATATTCGGATTCGGAATCTTACTCAGAATCTGCGGAGGACGTCAAAAAGGACAACAAATCTAAAAAAGACTTGAAAACAAAGAAAGAACCTAAAGAACCCAAGGATTCTGCTTAACTTAAAACAGCAAAAGAATCAAAATCAAAGTAGTCTTTTGAAGATGCTTCTTCGAAGAAGAAAGGTAGACCACCTAAAAAACCTGAGCCAGATTTTGTTCCGCAAACTAAAAACGAATAGGTTGTGGTTAAGCAGGAACCTGCTACATAAAAAGTTGTTCCTGTAGAGAATCCTAAGCCGAAGAAGGGTAGGATCGTCGAAGAGCCTGAGATAAAGTGCCCACCTCCAGTTAAGAAGCCGAAGCAGATTAATCCTGCCATTCAGCTCTGGTAGGAGAGGGATTAGAAGTATTTGCGTAATTAATTGCAGCTTCCGAATTAGAGTTATAGAGAAGCTGTGGTGCAAACTTTGTAGTAGTTCGATTACATTCCAGTATTTCCAAAAATAGCATATAGTGAGCCTTTATCGCTGTAAATGTTCCCCGTAACGCATTCTGAGTTGTAAAATCTGCCAAAGAACGCGAAGTAGTTATCAGTGACTTAAACGTACCTTTATTTGCCCGAGCAGCTTGAGTAGAAGCAAGAACCGAAGCAGATAAACCCGGCAGAGTACGGATAAATGGTAGAGCCGCGCATGAGCATGGTGACCGACACGTACACAACGCAGATGCCCGAAACCGAATCCATCACCCTCCTCCCTCAACCGAAGCTCCTCCGCGCTCAGCGTAAAATTGAGCCAAACACCGTTATTTCACCGGTCTCGGGTATCCTCGTCTCACCTCAAACGGTTCTTTCAACTATTATCACGCACGTTAACAGGCGCTCCAACGCCGAGTAAATACAATTCTTCAACCAGTTCCTGAATAACTGTTTACTAATCAACAATAACGTGCTTGATTTCAACGGGGTATAATCTATTTTGTCACTAATTCACTTTGACGACCATTTTAACTGCGAACTAGTTGAGGGGTCCATGTTCGGCCAGTTCTGCTACTATTTAAAGGCGATTAAACCAATAAATGAAAACGAATAGTTAATTCTGAGCAAGGACTGGAAGTGGATGACGAGGAACATGACCGAGCAGGAGAGGCCGTTCATGATCAAAAACTGCCTTAAATAAGCTGAAAACGTGAACGTGCAGATTATTGTACCCAGCGGAAGCCAGAAATTCTACTACAAAAACTTCTACCAAAATAAACTGTGCAACTCAGTGCTGAGAGAGCTGGCAAAGAAAATAATCGCTAAAATTGGTGAACTACTCGGAAGCGGTAAATTGGAGACACAAAACGAACTCACTAACAAAATATCAATCGAATACTACTACGACGGAACAAAATTCGTGCAAATGAAAGAAGAAATTCACTTCGAAGACGACGAACAAAAAATAGCTAAAAAACTAGAAAGCATCGAAAACGAAATACGCAACGCACTCTGCGGATACTTCGACCTCATGGACGAAGAAGTTACACAAGTATACTCGGAGTGGAAAGATGACTTAAAAATAATGGACTTACTAGGATGGTGAAATATTTAACTCTATTACTAATAATGCACATTTTTGATTCAGAAAACACAAATATTATGAATTTTCCTATTTCGTGTTTAAACACTTTACACTACATTTTTAGAAGAGTTTACCAGTTAAGTTACATAACACATAATATTATTGTCTGTCATTAACAAATTACCACTTCCACCAATGTAGAATCTATAGATGGAACGTAATGCCAGAACCATTAGACGGTGGACTAATGAGGAACAAAGAAAGTTTAAAGAAATGACTGAAATATACAGACTCGACTTTAGAAGCTATGTTTAACACTTCCCCGGACGAACATACACATAAATTCGTATGAATTATTATAACTAACTTAGAAAGAATAAAATAGTTGAGACGAACGATATTAGACCCAAAGAAAATTTCTAACCCGTGTTTGAAAAATTAAAGCATGAAGAACCTGATGAAGAAATTTTCTAGTAAACACTATTGAAAATTCACACAGAATCAAGGTTATTCTCTGAACAATAAGCTAATTAAAGCACATAATTTACAAGTCCAGCTTTAAACAGTGCAAAATAATAATTATTAATTGATCCATTACGTTAAGCTGTTTAAGAACAATAACCTATAAATGATATGAAGACCATTCACAATCTAATAAATATGATAGATGAAAAAGCCATGTAGTAGTAAAAGCAATAGAGTAAATGAGTGAATTTGTATATACTCATTCTATGATTGTTTGTCTTTTAATTAAAACTGATTTGATTGAAATCATTATATGCACAAAATACATATTATTGTAAATTTCACTTCAAAGATCAGTAGTGTTCCTCGACAACAACGAGTATTTTAGGTTCAAAGAGCTGTAGTGCTAATTATTACTTATAATTATGACAGTACTTGATTTATATTACCTTTATATTCTTTTAAGACACAGGTCTTATTTCTTAATATTATTTAAGTTATTTTTTACGATATAATGATTTGGATTTATATTAATATAGAGTTGAAATATTTGATTAGTTTATCTATTTATTACATTATTAGAAGCCTTCCTATAACAATCTCAGTTAGTTAGACAATGGTTTCATTAATTTTGTTGAATTTAGAGTGAGTTAATTTGTGTCAGGTACATGAATAGAACTTAAACTAATCAGAGAAATTATAGTAATTTACAATTCCAAAAAGTTTTAAAATATGAAAATCACTTTTCAATAAATTTGGCCGCTTAACCAATATTAACTTAGCTCATCTCAACGCAGCGTGTAAGGGTTGATACAATTTCGTTTAGTTTCGCGTTTCTTTGGATGATTTCTTATCGCGTTCTTTGATCTAGCCTGTTTATTAGAGCTTCGCTGCCTTAAAATCCGTTTTGGTTTTCCGATTCGTATTCCTTGTTCATGTTTTGGCCCATAACGGCTGCGTTAAGCGTTTCTCGGTCGGCCATATTAACCCATTAATCCAAACGAATTTAAAATTGCGATTTTTGCGTTAGAATAAATTATCTAGTATCAGATGCTCTGGCTATCCGATCAGCTCTCGATTTATCAAGGAGCGTTTTCAGCATCTGTGTTGATTAAGATTGAGCGGACTTCCAATCGTCCAGTAATTTTTGCATTGATTGTGTGGTTTATTTCAACTCCTCAGTCATCTTTTCAGTCTGACTGAATTTGGACTCCTGTTCTTTCGTGAATTTCTCACTGATCTGCGAAATTTATGTATCAATTGACGTTTCAATATCAATTTTCAGCGCAGCTACAGTGTCTTTTATTGCTTACATCTGTTGCTTACGGCGCCTCGTTTCAATCTGAAGCACACGATCCATGTGTTAAGTTGCATCTTTCAACAACACCATTTACTGAAAATTCTATTCTTTTTGCTTATATATTTTTATTTACAGAGCGTCGTTAAAATTGTCAATTTTCTGAGTCACAAGCTTTAAATTTTATATATGCGCCATTTTGGAGTGATTAAATTGTTATAACAGTAGAAAATATATAATATAAAGTATTTCAATCCCATTTGAATTATTTAGCTACTCCTTCATGAATTTCAGAAATATCAATTTTAGTGAGTTATTTCTGTTGTTTTATGTGTTTTATTTGCTAATTTATCATTAAGTTCTCTAATTTCTTCGAATATACATTAACTTCTTGGTAACAAAACATTTTAACAATATTAATAATTACAATTACGAGTAAAACAATTACAAAACTTATTATTATTGTTGTATCCGTAAGAATATGCTTACAAATGTAATTATTATTACAATAGTAAAAGGGTGAGACACATGCATTGCCACATCCATCACTATTTTGGCAGTAGTAAGTAGAAGCTGTCATCAGACAATTTGTTGAACAATTAGATTAACATGTGTCACTATCTAGCATTATAAATGTGAAATTATATTTTTATGTGTTTCAAGTTTGAAGAAAATAAGTTTCACTTTCTTCCCTTTAGTTGTTCCATATATTTAGTTACATCGTCTTGGAGCTTTTTCTGAACACCAGTTGATTTCATTAATTCTTTTTAAATTTGTCCAAGGTTATATTTGAGTTCATCAAGTCTTCTTTTGCACAATATGTATGTTTATTGTTGTTTGACGAGTACTCTAGCAAGCCCGTTTTGATCTACAGTGAGTCTTTTATCATTTTCAGATTCATTTATAAGTAATTCTTCAACTTCTTTGTTAATAGCTTGGCCTTATGGTCTGTGTGTTTTTATTCCCTCAATTAATTGATCAATGATGTATGTTGCGTTTGGGTAGTCGATTTTAGCCAGTTCAAGGGCATATATCATTCTTTCTGCTTGTTACAACTGTTCTGTTGCCATTGGTTCGCTTAAAATGCTCTCAAGTTACATTTAATTTTACAGATCGTTTTTAACTTTTATTTAATAGTTTATTGAAGGAATTTTGATCGAGTGGGTAAATAGCTCAGCCAGAGACGGCTTCTCAGCTAGTTAAGATTTGAGTTGGCGGAATCCAGTTGTCATTAGCTCTGGTTTAGTGCCTTGAACACTAATAGTTCGTTTATTTGTCACTTATAAATCACTTTACAATAGCTCAGACTGAACCGCTGGGCGCGTGTTTTGATAGCCTGATGATACTTACCGCGGAACATCTTTCATATTTATAAAGTGAAGTTAATAGATGCATTAATTTAATTAAAAATATCTGTGTATAAATAAAAATACCGCTCCTTTTATATGCTTTAGTGGTTCCAGGCTGCGGCTACAAATAATTCACAATACATAGAATAAAATATTGAAACGTATCAGAATGCTGTCGATCAATATGGAAGAACTGCCCTTATGATCGCTGCACTAAGACGATCCAATAAAGTAGTGCAATAACTAGCCGAAGCTGAAAGCAAAGTTTAAACCAAAGAAGGATTTACTGCACTTATGATTGCAGCTGGATGTTAAAATGAAAAAGCAGTAAGTATATTAGCTCCATATGAAGCAGGAATAGTTTCAAAATAGAATGTTTCTGCGTTGATGTGCGCAGCATCAGTTGGTGCTACGGACACATTTAAGGCTCTTAAAAGCGAACTTGGATTATAGAATTCAAAAGGATAAACAGCACTGATGATTGCAGCCGCTTAGGGATATGACGAATGTGTTGAATAATTAAAGAAAAAGGAATACAAAATCAGTGACGCCACAAATAAAAATGCAATGATGTATGCAGCTTCGAGTGGGAAGTTTCAGATAATCGAGTAGTTACTTAAAAATTACACATTCAAGTCCACAGATTAAAAAGGCTGGACAGCATTACGATATGCATTCAGTGCTCTTGATAATTTGAATGATATTCAAGACGACGAAGTTGCCTAGGGTTTTGCTTAATCATGTTTGAAATGTATTCAATTATTGATGAATGAGGAAAAAGATTATAGAAATGAAAATGATCAATTAACAACTCTGATGCTATGCGCGATTTACGGCGGGGTTAGTATGATTCCAGCATTGCAGTCTTAATTTAAAGTTCAGGATACTGATGGGAATACAGCTTTGATGCATGCTGCGAGATTAGGTTAGATTGAAGTTCTTACTGCTTTACTACCGCATGAGCAAAAGCTCACCAATGATAAGGGTATGACCGCGTTAATGGTGGCCGCTGAAAATAGTTAGTTTGACGCCGTGAAGCTTCTTTTTGACGCAGAGAAGAGTATTCTGGACAAGGAGTAAAACACTCCACTTCATTACGCAGCCCTCTCCGGTGACGAGGAGATAATCAACTTTTTGCTCCCTCATTACATAGGCAAGTAAAATATAAACGGTGTGACCGCGCTCATGAATTACATTCAGAAGGGTCATGTGAATTTCGCGAAGTTCGCGGACGAGTTCAGCATTTATACGAAGGCCGGCCTCACCCCATTAATGGTTGCCGCTCAGTCAGACGCCCCCTTGGAGTCCTTCATTTCTCAGAAGAACCTTAGGGACGATAGCGACTGGAACGCTACCATTCACGCGGCCGCCCACGACTCCCTCCAGGCCTTCAGGCAGTTAATCTTCATTGAGAGCCAGAAGTACAAATCGCAGCCCCAGCCCATTTTCGTTGCTGCTGAGCTGGGCTCCGTTAAAATACTCAAGTTAATCTCTGACGGCTCACGTATGAGCCGCTCGGACTACCTCAATTTGGAGCTCCAGTCGAAGGAACAGAGAATTCTCCAGTCGTTTTTGAAGGCGAAAACGAAGAACCTCGTTAAGTACCCGGACGGTCTGAACGCCCTCGAAATCGCCGTTCAGGTCCAGAACTCGAACGCAGTCAGAATCCTCGGGTACTGCATTCAAGAGAGGGACGAGAACGGGATCACCCCTCTGATGATGATGTGCCAGTTCGACTGCGCGCTTGATAAACAGGCGATCAAAGTTATGGTAGAGAGGTTCGCGGGGCAAGCTCTTAAAAAAGATTATGCTGGATTACCTCAAGGAGCAACCGCGCTCATGATCGCAGCCGGAATGAACGTAGAAAACACACAAATCATCGAAAAACTCGCCAAATACGAAAAAGACTACCTAGACTCAAAAGGACAGAAAGCAATCGACTACGCAAAAGGAAGCGACAGAACAGAACTATTTACTTTACTATAGTGAGAATTCAAGATAATATAAATAATATTTTTTATGTGATTGATAAATCACTTTGAGTTATCCATATACACGCAAATGTTAACACAATCAGTATTTATGATGCTTGACAATTTATTGCACACAATACGATTATTAGACTTACTATTCTATTGACTTTACATTAAAGTAACTTAAAGTAACTTAAATTTAGTTTATGTTTTAATTTATATAACACATTGCATATAAATCACGTTAATAACATATTGTAATCAAATTACAAAACACTCACATTGAATTAGTATCACTTTTTGAAATATTGAATTAATGCCATTAAAATCATATTATTTTAATAAAATAATTAATTCTATGTTGTATACATATTAAGTAGTGATTCCACTCCATATAATGAAATTATATTTGTAGTTCCACCAATAACGAAAAGAAATAGAAATAAGAGCAAATTCTAATATCGGATATTTAATTTTGATGATATAATAGATCTTTTAAGTAGACAAAGTCCTTTTAGTTAATAATGGCAAAAAACTTTAAAATAGAAGTGCATCTCTTCAAGAACTCTAAGTAACAAACAACAGTACAATTTATGCAATTTAACTATGCAGTGTACATAGTATAAAGAACTAAAATTATATTGAAATGGAAAAAGCTAGGGACGACTTTACAAAAATGATAAACGTAAACAAATCCATGTAAATGGCATGGAATTTTGACAATTCCAAGTATTTTACACAATTGTGGACTTAGATGGATTATTGGATGGATTCTGACGTTTTAAGTTTTGACGACAAAGAATAATCAGAATAATGGTTAAGCGAGAATTCTCGCAAAATTGTTAAACCCCAAACTATGATTACCACATCCATAACTGAATGAAATTTATTTAATAAAATTATTAGATGAAATTGAACATTATTATAATAATTTTCACTTCTCACAAGAAATGGTACGTAGTAAAATAAAGGATAAGAAAGAGAATCCTGACTTTAAGGCTAAGCGCGTTAAAGTAGGTAAGAAAGCTCCGAAACCTGACAGTTACACAAATACGTAATTGAAGTTTAAAAGAATTAGACAGGTTGAAAATAATTTGTCCAATTTGGACGCTGCTTTGCATGCGTGTTCGAATACATCGCAGTCTATTCGCAAGGATGGGTAGAAGTAGTTGCTTGGTATCTTGAAATCCGAAAAGTATGCTGTTGGTAGTGGTTAGTAAATCTTACAGGTTATCTTCAAGGGGTTGAATGACGCTGAGAAAGCAGTTTACGAGTTAGCTGGCGACTGTTTTGAAGCAATTGCATCTCTTGACATCATGAAGCAACATTTGAATTATTATCGCCTGAATATGAAGTTGCAGTTGAACAACAATTTCATGCTGAATCGCTAGCAATTGATGAAGAGCATAACGGACTAACACTTGTAGTACTTAACTGTGGATTATACCGTTGATTTCATCCCTTCGCTCCAGGATCCAAAATCTCGCGAGAAAGCCATTTCATGCATTTAATATCTGCTCACTAACCGCTAGTACATTCAGCAGCTCTCACAGGAGGATTTCTTCTCCGTGCAGCAGAATTTTAACGCCGGAAACAGCCAGATCGAGCTGGTGAACTTCATTCACTCATAAATCATGTCCCTGTCCTATTTGCGCATTCTGTACCTCATTAAGCAATCCTTCCCAACTTTAACCGATTATTCACAGTTAACCACCTTCCCACAGTTTGACCCCGAGCCAGTTCTCCAGTTCAAGCTGAACGTGTACGCCCTCCTTTTAACCGAGTGCGTTCAATTCGAGCGCATTAATCACTTCAATTTCGAGTCAGACTTCAACCTGTAAAAGATCATATCCAAAATTGACGGGGTTGAAGTTACCAAGCCAGTTGTAGAGCAAGTCAATGCGCACGCATTCATTCAAGCCGAATTCGAACAGCTCTCAGATCACAAGGACGTTCTCGAGGAGCTCAAACTCCTCCTCGAGCACCAAATCCTAAAATCACAATTCATAGGCAACTTGCAAAATAAAATTGACCTGGTCCTCAAAACGGACGTTTTCCCCGCCCAGATTTACCTGAACGAACTCTGCAAATCGGTCCTCAGAAACGACCAAAACCAACAAATCCTCAGCCACAAAGTGTTCCAAAAGATAAACGAGCACGAATGGGACGGAGAAATCAACGCCGATAAATTCAACCAAGTCGAAGTCAACGGGAAAGTCGTCAGCTGCCGGAGACTACTACACAAAAGATTCCAAGACGACGGCGTGATAGTCGCGCTAGGTGCGAGACTCGAGTGAAAGATGAAAATTTATTGATTATTTTATTCTCGAGAAATGAGTATATTGCTGAATATTATTAAATTGTAAGCAAAGTTGTGTCAAAAAGTTTAGTCCACGTTTTTGAGTTAAATTCCCTTCACTACTTATTTACCTGTATATGTGCTATATTTTCAATTTCACACTTCAATTATAATGAAGGCGGAATCATTATAAATCATCAAGCAAAGTTAACGCAGCATTTTAGAAACGAAATTCATGATAACTACTAACATAGAACGTAATATACTAATTAAAATTGTAAATTTCAAAAAAAAGCTCATTTAACGCTGATAATTGTTTAAATATTGTCATTCACGACATTTTAAGCTTATATAAATCACTGTCCGACCTTTCCTTAGCCATTTACTGTAATACTCATCATTTTGAGATAAATAGTAACAATTGAGATGAAATATTTAATATATCGTGTTAAAACTATATAAACTAGTGATAATGACATTATTATATTTTTATATATTTATAAATATCAATATATGTAGGTTGGGGGGGAATAACCAAAAATTGAATACGTAAGGAGAAAATTTATAAGACGAAATTAAAACACTAAAGCTTTTTGTAATATTAACAGTTGTATATAAATAAATTAATAAAATAACAGTATATCAAAATACTATGATTGTGGATTAAAGCCAACCAATAGACGATAAGAATCAACAAAAGACGCTGTAGCGCGATAGAGACGATGATAGGCTGTAGCGCCACATTTGTGTTGACGCGCTAGCTTTGGAGTGGAATATATAAATAACAGCGGAATATATGTAAATATATAGAATCAACGATTAAATGTTTAAATTTACATGTATTTGTATACTTTTATATAATAATTTTTTATATAATATTTCTAAATCTGAAGAATGAAGTATGATGTATTATAAAACTTATAAATAATATATTTATCATTCGGCTATACTTTTGGAGGATCTTTTCTAAGTCCTTGCTGTGATTGATTAGATTTCTATCGTACCATTGCAAAAGCAATTGTGTGGAGTGTTCATTTATTTTTTATTTCTCAAAAATATAATTATATACATCACACTTCAATACAAAACAATTAACTATCGACCAAATCTCATCGTGATAACATAATATCACGCTGAAAATGGCCAAAGTACGCTAGAATCGTGGACGATGGTTGACTTTATTGTGGATCTGATTTATGAGGTGAAGAGTGGAATAATTGAGTCATAGTTACGTCATAATGATATATAATATAGTTAGCTTTTAATGTATACATTGAAATGTATACTATACGTGTGTATCTAATTTAGTACTTCAAAAATTATTGCATATTGTGATACTATACTTATTGAATGTGATACAGGTGTAAAATGTTGAGCCTTACTGTGGTAATACACAAGGTAATTCCATTTCATGTCAATGAGAGAAACAATAATGTAGTGTGAATAATGGTGTGTTTCATTATGTTTTGATGTTGTTAATAATACTTCATAAATTTCTAATATACAACATTTGTTAAAGTTAAAGTTACATAAAAATAATATCACTCAAATAACCCAAAATCAGCATTTGTTTCTTCAAAACATAGCTTACTAAACGTCGAATTATATTTGTCCATTTATCTTTACTATTCAGCATGTAATCTATGCTTTTCAATAATTTCTTGTACTTAAACATTGAATTATTCGTTTTATTTTTCAATCTATCTGCTTTTAGCAATTCTTATGCAATGTAGTTTACAATCTGTGGAATTATTACTAATCTATTCAACGTTCATTTATGAGTTAGTAGGTACTATTTAGCCATTAACGACAAAGATAAAATCCGTAAATTAGAAGATGCTGCATAATTTTAGATAAACATAATGTAGTTTTGTATGTTTGGGAAGAGTAAGACGCTCTACTTTATTACTAGAAATGCACGTAATTATCGTTTGGTGAAGTGGTAATTTAGACTGTTACGTCATTAACTATATATAATAATTATAATGTTTATATAATTAATTCTATGAACTAAAATCTTAGAATTTTTGGTGCAGATTCTATTTTTGAAAAAGGTATATTGTAATGTTATTAATTGATTGATGTCAGAAGATGTTATTATATCCATTAAAGTATTGCAGCTGAGTGTATAACATTGATAAACTTACAGAAGTATCAGTTAATATAGTGAAACAACTGACACTCAAACTAGAACTAATTTTGGAAGTTTATCACTCATCTATTTCTTCTTCTTCCTCCTCAAATCCAAATTCTTCAAATTCTTCGTCGCCTTCTTCCTCTTCTTCACCGCCTTCTAGTAATTCTTATTCGTGATATATTTATCTTAATATTGCGTTATCGAAATCGTTTTCAGACTCTTCCTCCTCTTCGTCCATGCCAGTTGCGTGCCTAATAACGTTTCTTACGTATATTATGTCTTCAATGTCTCCGTTTACGTAGTCGTTGTCTATCATCCACTCTAGTTCCATTATTTGTCTTATTTGGTACTCGTTGAATTCGAATTTAGTTTTAATCAGGTGTGCTTTGACAATTCCAGCATCATTTCGCTGCATTTTGTTCGTGTACGCGCTGAACAGGAATAAATCGAACGAGTCATTATCAATAAATTATGGGAACCCCTTGAAAGTGCGAATGTATTACCCAAATGTTGACTTATAAGGTAATTGTATAGCTCTATTCGTGCTGAGCACCAGCGAGTTGAATTTCAAACTTAAAACCAAGCAGGAGTAACAATTCGGGCAATCATAACTGTACTTAGAATGGCCGTGGAAATAGGTACCACAGTTCAAGCAGGTGAAAACGTGGTCGTTTTGCTGGAGGTCAATTTTTTCTTTGCAGGTGTGGCATTTTTGGCCTTAAAACTGCTTTATGAAGTCGAGATTTGACTTTGGCATGTCAATTTTAGCAAGGAACTCGATTTAGTTAATCTCATCTTGGTTTTCCTTAATGTCAGACATGAATTTTTCCAAGGCAGCTTTCGCGATTTACTCGGGATTTTTGGAATTTGACTCTAGCAGCTTGCAGTAAAACTCCTCGAAAGATTCCAGAATGAACACACTGTCCTCAGAATATTCTATGTTAGTCGTCATTCTGAACATAATTGGTTTAGTTTACGAGTACGCAAATTAAATACACTTATATAACTCGAATAATTGCATTATTTTTTGTACTACATACGGCTAAAACGGATTGTTCATTTTCATTAGAGCCGCTTGCAAAAATAATAACTACTCAACAATTATCATATTTCCATTTTCGTTTATCTCTTTGCAATATTCCTTCAGCTGCTTATACAACAACTTATTAGTTTGTTAAAGTTTGGAAAGCTTGAATTTTGGATCTAAACACCCATAAATATTCTCATGAGCCATTGATTTGCAAATCGGGCAGCACCCATCAGTAATTTTATTACGCAAGCATTCTACATGCATTTTATGTTAACAGTTGTGTAATATATTAATCTAAGACTCATACATATGCATAAGGAAACTCGAAACCGGTAAGATGTAAATGTCAGTAATTTTTTCATGACACACTGCACATAAATCTTCTTCGCTATCCTAAATCTGCTACTTTGCTGGATTTTAATGTGATTATAAAACACTTTCATGATCTTTAGATTGATGTTTAAGTTTCAAAAGTTATAATTAAGTTTTTGCATTTACAACCTGCTTCACATCAGTATCTCTCTATAAAATGGCTTTTATTAAAAGATTTTGAGAATTTATGCTAGAAACATCATAATTGCAAGAAATTAATAATCTTATTGCCATTATTTATTAAGACATTGGATACTTATTGTTTTGATTGTTACCGATTTCCAAAACAAGAAGTTCTTGCTTTTTGATTAAGTCCTATATTTCTGGAACAATGGGATTATTTCCAATCCTTGTATACTACTATAGTTTTTATGTATAATTCTAATAAGTTTTAGCTCCTAAAGATGATTCTAATTCGTTCCAAAATGGTTCTTCAACACCAACTAACATTGTAGGTTCAACATAGCATTTAAAAGCAACTTCAATTTCGTTATCAATAAGCGGTTTTTATTAATTTAAAATAAATAACTCATTGAATAATTTAGTTAGCGTTGTATATCGTTCAACTTAAAATTCTTTGAGTTGATTTATGGTAAATATTGGAGAACTCATGTAACTTTGCATAGTTAGATAAAACTTCAAAAATAGACTTTTGTCATTTGTAAATGGACAATATGCTAATTTTGCAACGAATTGCAGTCTTATTTAGTCATCTACAAATATTTCTTCTAGTAATGTACTAATATTAACAACTTAGGCAATAGTTTTTATTGATGATATTTGCATAAAAGCATCATAATTTAATAAATATGAAGTTACAGATTCATCTAATATAGCTAACAGGTCTTCTTTATTAATTGGCTTAACTTTTTCATTTACAATATTTTCAACACATGCAAAACTATTTAGTGTATTCCAAAATAACTCTTTTGTAATTTATTCCTTTGATTTACTCATATTTAATTCAGTTAAAATAACATCGAAGAAATCATTGCCAAAATATTATAAAAGATAAGTCAAATAATAACAAACAAAGTAATTAGGGAACATGTTGTATTAATTTGCTTTTGTTAGAGTTTAATTTTAAAGTTAATATTAAATTAATTTGACAATATTACTACAATGGTCTTCTTTTTTAACTTATGGTACTATTTCTGGAAGAATTTAAAGAAGCTAATATACAAAAGTTATATGATAGTTGAGAACTCTATATCTATCTATCATTAAACTAAACACATTTTAGTTTTCAACTTCTTAATTAATGTCTATTGAAAATAAGGTGGCAAGGAAATCTTATTCTTTTATGATGTTAATAATAGCTTCAATTTGCTTTGAAAACACTTCATACGCAACTTCTTTCATCTGCATAAATTTAAGAGAATTAAACACTTCGATTTTCTAAGATATTAGTTCAGTTTAAGCCACTGTCATTGTCGAATTTACTTAGCTAAGGTAATATTTTGATACTGCATCAGTTAATCTAGTTATAGTCATTTACGAGCCAACATGACTACGTTCATGCATAATACCTTCTAAAAATCCGTTAGCAACAATTTCATTGCTAAGAAGGCATTTTTCTGCATAATATCCGATTTATCTAACAACACCAGTTCTAAAATAATTATCCTCTGGCAACGATTCACCAAAGAAGCGCATGAAGTATTCCGGTTTTTAATCCAACGACGTTCTAAATATAGATATTTTATTAGGATTGAATAATTCTTAACAGTTTGATGGGTAATTAGTCTTCATTTCATTTTGGAGCTCGTGTATATCCCAGTTTTCATCGGTTAAAAGTACTAGAACTGCAGCTAGTCGTAAAAGATATTTATTTTAAGCAATACACGTAAGTGTGGCTTAGTCCTCGATTATTAAAATTTTGTAAACAGCAACTATTAAATTTTCATCGAAATCGTAGTCACCTTCTTTTTCTTCATAAAATTTGCTGTGATCAGTGCAACAACCTGATTTTTAGAAAGCTAATTAATCACCACAATCACACTAACCAATAAATTCGGTTTCGATAGTATAAATATGATTTACGTGATTTGATTTGAAAAAGCACGATTGACATTATTGTACAGCTTAATTTATTGCACATGTATGGCATTGGAAGGACAAATGATCCTATTTTACTATTTAATTACATTTATTTTTCAATTAAACATGTTGTTTAGCGTATTTTCCTATAATTTGGTTGCATTCTTATAGTGACAAAGATTCACTTTTATTATTGAGATAGTCTATTATCATTAATGGGGAAGTGGAAATCACATGATGTTTCAGTATTATGTTTAATAAAGCTCTAATCATTTTGAATCTACATCTCCTTCAAACTCTTTTTCTTGTAATTGTTCTGTATTTTCTTGTCCTTCCTCTTCTTCCCATTCTTCATACATTATTTCTCCTTCGCCCCATTCTTCTTCTTCGACTTCTTTGATGACTCGTCCTAGAAATTCGTCAAAGTTTCCGGGCAGTATGTCGGAGTTTAGTATTTCAACGACTTTATCAACTATTTCTGGTTGGACTAGGAGTTAGTTCATTTTCTTGATGAGTGCTGCGTTGAGTTGTACTTCCAGCTCGTATCCATATTGATTTATGAGTACTTTTCTTATATTTTCTGTGTTAAACGTGACTGGCTGAATTTCATTATGGTCTGGTTTTTATTCTACGTATTCGACTAATTCAACGTTAAATAGTCCGCAGTGCGCGCAGAAGTAGCACAACGGGTGCTCAGCGTGAACTGAGTCCTTTCCGCAGTCCATGCAGTGTACTTTTACATTCTACGCCATGTATCTTGGTATTATAGTGCGTTGGTACCGCTCCTTAACCAAATTGAGCACTTTCTCTCTTTCTTCCTTAGTGACGATGAATTTTCTGCACATTGGGCACGAAAAAATGTTCTTCTACAATAATTCTTGGTAACAGCGTTAGTGAATCCAGTGTCTGCACTCCATTAAAACGAACGGGGTTGTTGACTCAGAAAGTTGCTGCATGCACACGCAGCACAGCTCAGGTTGTTCACAAACGTGCTGGTTAAAATCAGTTTTCTTCAGGCAGCAGTTGCACTTTGAGCAGTGAGTCATTTTGTTTTGGAGGCCGTTCACGCACGAATCGCACTGAGCGCAGTGGAAACGGGGCTTTGACTCAGTTGAAACGTCCGAGAAGATCTTGCAAATGGGGCAGAAATACTGTGCGAAGGGGGTGAGACAGGCTTAGCAGGAGGGAGAAAGTGATTGGGTGGTGTTGCAGATTAGGCAGCGTATATTGGACACAGCGCGATTCAGCTTGTGGGACTCAGCCTCGTCGTGGCAAAAACGGCAGCAGTAGAAATTACTGCACTGGTCGCACTGTAGCGCGCAATTTGTTATGTAGTGATCGCAGCCAATTCCACTCTGCTCAAAATACTTAATGTAAATAATATCCATCTTATCCACGTTTAAAAGAGAAGACTCGCTGAAATCCTCCATGTTCTCGAAATCTGACACAATGGGGTTATACACCGACTTTAAATGATGCGGAAAGCACTTATTCAATAACTGCTACAAATCATAACGCTCCTCAGATAATATATCAAATGTAAAGGTCTTTATAATATTCTAATTTTCAATATCGTCCACCAACATTAAATCGGTTTTTATACTAAACACTTGGGCTACAATCACCCTATTTTACTATTAACAATTCATTTAATTGGTGGTGTGGAAATACATATTATCATATACAAATAAATAAAATGCTAATAATATTTTTAACCTCATTTTTTAACCTCATAAGAAATAGTCTGGAACACGTCTAGAAACATGTGGTTGACCTCTACGTGGAGCATAGTTATACTGTATAAAGTTATAACCCATTTTGTCATCGATTTCCATAATAGCACCTTTGTTACCAGAACGGAAGCAATAATTAGGTGCTGAAAAAACAGTGACCACTTGCTTATCATGATGCCATTGGTATCCATCCATAGTAAGCTAATGCCCTCTGCATATAAGCTTCATTCCATTTGCTTTCAAGAATTGCTCAGTAATGTCTTAGCCATAAGTATAGCCGGCACCTCTTGGAGAACGTCCCCATCCAGGTCTAATGTCTGGATCTGACCACATTTAATCGGCCATAGCACCATCATGAGGAATTTCTTAAATTCTATCAATTTTCTTTATTTACTCTATAGTATCAAGAGATGGAGATAAACCACCGTGGACACAAAATATTTAATTTTCGACAATGGCCACAAGAGGCAAGTAGTCAAACATGTTGGTGAAATGCTTCCATACTTGTTGATTGCCATATTTGCGTAAAACTTCGTCATAAAAACCATAAACTTGGGTAACTTAACGGGATTCATGGTTGCCACGAATCATAGTGATGCGTTTTGGATACCTTATTTTCAACAAGAGCAATAATGTTGTACATTCTACTGAATAGTAACCACGATCTCCATAGTCTCCTAGGAACAGGTAATTAGTGTATGGAGATCTTCCACATATCTTAAACATTTCAATTACATCATGAAATTGTCCGTGAATATCTCCTACAATTGTAACAGGAGCTTAAACATAAACCACATTGCTTTCTTCTAAGAATATTTGTTTAGCCATGGTACAGATCTATTCTATTTCAACTTCTTTGAGTAGCTCTCCTCTGTATGCTTTTTCGATATAAGCGTCTAGGTCAAACTGTTTATTATCCATAAATGAGATGGGTGAACTATTATTAATAACATAATTTTGTGTTTAACGTATATAATATAATCTCCACCTCATATACTTTTAAATGAAGCAAATATAGTTTTACTATGATAATATAGCTCGTGATGGACTAATATTAAATCAAAACTAATAACAAATTTAAAAACAGTAGCAATTCATGTATAACTTATAATTACCTAAATGCTAAGCTTAAACTGATAGCTAAGAACTCATCAATAGTTATGATAAATTAGAAGATATAGATTAATATATTAACGATTAGACGCAATATATATTAGATTTATAATACGCGTAATGCGATGAATTACATCATCCCGTTCTACCAAAACTTCAAAATCCATTATCTATTAAATACCCCAACAACAATGTACTAAATTCAGTTACTCTTTCCTTCTTTGAACTTATAAACGATGAGCGTATTTTAATTGATAATATACCTTAAACTTTCAACTAGGATGATTTGTTTTACAAATAATGTGTGGAAGAAGCTGAATAATAATTTTCTAATAATCTTCATGAATTCTTACCTCTTGAATAAATATAGAGTTAAGAATAATCTATTTAAATAAATTATTAAGAAGGAATAACTGTAATTTTAGATTAAATTTAAACACATTTACTCCCATAATTATAGCCAACTTTATAACAAAAACTATAGTTAGCTATTTAATTATTACTATAATAAAAAATTGAAAGTGCTAGAATTTAAAGTGTTAACCACTATATTTCACTTATTACAAAATAGTCTAAAATTATCATTAACTAATGTGAAACCGAAAAACTTATTATTGAAGGTGATTAGAGCATTTATAAAATAATATCTCCAATATGTTATTCAGGAAATAATTTAGAATCTCTCTGCGATTTATTACACATATAATTTGAAAAATTGTAATGGATTCCTACATATAACGTTGAAAGACAATAAATTCTGACAGACCACCTATCAGTTTTTCCAGAAGATTTCTTGTGTTAAGATTAATTTCTTCAATAAAATTCAAACAATGAGTCATTGTATATCAAAGAACTATTGCAATTAATACTTTTAAGTTTAATCAGTTATTACTACGATTCAAATTATATAAACCATGCTAATAAGTAGGTGATATATCCTGATATAATTGATTAATAATTTAATCCGCATTTGACGAAATTTTTTGAGTTTACACCACTTCCATTTTGCTATTAGAAGTATTCTTAAGTTCTACAACCAAATTTTTACTAGCAATTATCTGAAATACCAGCAGTAATGAGTCCTCTACTACCGGATCGCTATGATTACTTAATTTCCAACGCCGGAAACATTTATTCATTTAACTAAATTACAGAGTAATATGAACCAGAACAGAAATCATAGGTCAACTATCATTAAAAAATGAAATAGAAGTAATAAGAGATTTAATTCAGTGAAGAAATTAAAATTTAGGAATAACCAGTTGAGATTATTTAACAATTTACTACATTCTCAACTCTGACACCACCAGATTCCTCTTTAATTAAAGTAGACTTTATTCCAACATAACAACTTCCAATACCAGATTATTTTATGCCAAACTAGCAACCAAGTGCTAATCTTGAAAATATAAGAAATAAATGTAAAAATTAACTTAGAATGATGCAAACAAGTAAGAAAAATTTAATAAGAAGGTTTAGAGTTAATAAAAATGCAAATTAAATTAACTCAGAGTGTACACGGGCTAAAAAGATTATTCTTGATTTTGACTAATTGAAGAAAAAACTAATGAATGAAGGAAGGGTACTAAGACCAAAACGAATGTGGGGATAGGGGCCAAGAAAGTTGAGATAGGAGGCGCCTTAAAGTTAAGAATCGGTAGCAAGAATAAACTAAAGATTAGATGAAACAGAGCAGATGATCAAAGAAATTTGTTAAGATTTCAGCGATAAGTAACAATAGTGTGAAACACTTAACAATAATTCAGATCTGCAAATTTAGATATTTGATACGCCACAATCATTCAACGGTGTTTTAAAACATTATTAAAAAATTGGATTTAGCTGGCTTGTAAATATGTTTAAATAAAAACTTAATCCATTACTATGTGATCAAATGGGTTTAGGAAAAACTATTTAAATAATTGCATTCTTTTTGTATCTGGCAGAAAACTTTTAATATGGTCCCTTTTTAGTTATTTGTCCAAATTCGTTATTAAATAATTGGATAAGCGAAATGAAACGCTTTGCTGATGTGTTAAATGTATGGCCTTATTGGGGAAATATATAATAAAGATAAATTATCAGATAAGGGCTTCAACATTTAATTCATATTAATTAAAATAATATTAATGAAGTAAATTTAAATGAAAATGAAATATTTGGAACTAAATAATGTCCGATGCATGTAATGGTAACAAGTTACTCATTAGCAGTATAAGATATTAAATATTTGAACAAAATACCATGGATATCGATTGTTCTGGATGAAGGATAAATGATTAAATCTTCTGAAACAAAACGTTGGTATACATTGATGTAATATTAAACGCAAAATAAAGTATTATTATCTGGTACACCGGTTTAAAATTCACTAGACGAACTTTGGTCATTGCTTCACTTTGTTATGCCGACTGTGTTCTAATCCAAAGAAAATTTTGCTGATTGGTTTGGTAGAGATATAGAATCTGCTGCAACTTCTGGACTAAGACTCAATTAAGAATAAATGAAACGGCTTACTAATATTTTAACACCTTTTGT
This sequence comes from Hexamita inflata, assembly GCA_963988835.1. Lineage (NCBI taxonomy): Eukaryota > Fornicata > Diplomonadida > Hexamitidae > Hexamita > Hexamita inflata. Next base: position 90,100 of record CAXDID010000709.1, read on the forward strand.
GTTAAGAAGAGAAAAGAAAGATGTTGCTTAACAATTAGGTGAAAAAATTGAAAAGGAACTCAAATGTAAGATGACAACAAGATAAAGCAAAATATATAAAACAATTAAACAATCGGCTAATTTAGGCGAATTAATTCAAACTGGAAAAGATGAAGAATTAAACAACATTATTATGTAGTTGAGAAAAGTTGTGAATCATCCTCAAATATTTGTCAGAAATATGATGCACATACCATTTGTTCTCAAATAAGAAAGCTTACGTCCTAAATTTTTAGTAGAAGACGATGATGAATTAGAGAGTATTATGACCAAACTCACATCAACGGTTACAACAGTAAACTAAGAACCGCCAATTAAAGAACTTAACTAAATGATTACTTTATCGTTAGACGGAATGATTCACGAAGGAACTGTTAGTAACAGTATTCAATAATATACATCTACTAAATAAAAGCCAACTATGAAATTACTATCAGATATTATTTCAACAATGACTTCACTTTATATAGAAACAAAAGATGTCTAAATGCGAGAAAATTATTTAACAGTTCATATTCGAAATGACTAAGGCTTATTTGAATATCAACTACCAAGTTTGTTTTACCAATTTATTGAATAATAAGAATCATTGAAAAAATTTGATGTGCTATCAAGTCTTCATTCCTTATTTTCTATCTATTCTATTTCAGAAGATATGTACCGCTGCACTTTAGCTATATGCCTTGCATTGAAATAAAATAATAATCCATTGAATTTCTAAGTTTGTGGAACTGGCATATATAATATTCACTTTTAAGACTAAATATAATATGCTAAATTATTTGCAGAATAGTGTCATTCATAAAAATTAGAATAATACGCTGAACATCACTGTAGAAAAAATGGCCAATGTGATTTAGTTAATGTGCATCTTACAAAAATGTTAATTTAATAGTTAAACTTTGTATAGTTACCATTAATACTTAATTCTTGTAAAATTGTAAAAGAAAAAACAATTGGATTTCCACCAATTCTATACACTTAATTAGGAAGAAAACATCAAATATATATACCACCAATAATGTAACCCAACTTTTCTTTAATGCAATATTCTGGATTAGATTAACTGCTTGAAGAATCTGGAAAATTGTAAATGTTAGATAGATTACTTTTTAGCTTATGCTAACAAAAATAAGTAAGTTTAATTTACTGTCAAATGACAAAAATGATGGATATATTAGAAGATTATTTGGCATTCAAAAAATATAAGTTTGTAAGATTAGATGGATAAATGTCTGTTGCTGAAAGAAAATCAGTTGTAGATAGATTTATGACAGACCCATCAATCGTAGTATTTTTGTTATCTACAAGAGCTGGATCTTTGGGTTTAAACTTAACTAGAGCCAGCAATGTTATATTTTATGAGTCCGATTGGAATCCAACATCTGATGCTTAAGCAAGCGATCGTGTTCATAGAATTGGATAAACGAAAAATGTTTAAATTTGGAAAATAGTTTGCTAAAATTCTATTGACGAAAGAATTATAAGGAGAGCTGAAGAAAAGAATAGAATGTAAAAGTTAGTTCTAAGCGGACAATAGCGCGATTAATATGGTAACTTACTTAGTAAAAAGGCGCAAACAAGAGATTTATTACTTGAAGTTCTTGGAGAAGATTGATCACATGTTAATGTTTTAGTTTAGTAATTATTTCAACATATTAGGATCATAAATGTCAAATAATTGTTCAAATAAATTAATTTATTCCCAATGTGCATTATAAATTTATTCATATCTTTCTTTATATTATATCAAGTCAGAATTAATGATATTACATTTTTTCTTTTCATCTTATAAATTTTTTCGCAATTATATAATTGTTAACTCATTATAATATTTGTTTTAATCTAAATTTATGGTATCTATGTCCAACAATCTTTCAGTATTTTCTTGTGTAAATTATTAATTTTAAAGACATTTTGAAACATTTTGGTGAATATTTAATAATTCTTCAAAACTTTTACTGTATAGTTATTACTCGTTTTAAATTTATGATAATAATTAAGTATTTAGTTGACTGAGTTACTTTGCACTCTACTATACTTTAAATATTTATATTTATTGATCTAAAACAATTTTTTCTTAATAATTTACTATTTCCTTATATCGATCTATATCTATTTATTACTATTATACTTATATTCTATTGTGATTAATAGATTCTTAGAATTGTTACTATAAAAGTTGAATCTATTCGTCTTTTTCATGTAATTATATATTTTATATTTGAAAACTGTGAAAATCGTTAATAACTTGCATTTTCAGGTTCTAATTCTCTTAGATAAGATCATTTATGTTAGTGCAAGTTAATTAATAATCTGCGTCAGTGTTTACTTTGAATTAATTAGTTTAATGAATAGCCTACAAGAGCTGATCTGTATCAATACTTTAAATTAACTTATCAACCAAATCAACTATTTTTAATAAGTCGTTGTATTGATTTTCAAAAATTTAAATTGATTGCGATGGTTATTCGCATTTAAAATTAGTTTAATTAAAAAATTCAGAGAAAATATAGCGTACTTATTTTGTAACATCTTTACATGTATCAACAATAAATATTAAAGGCGATGTCATTATGAAGTGGATAAATTAGCGATTAGACGTATACTTATGTATTCTATACTTATATAACCAGAAACAGTAGTTTAGCAACAATATTAGTGTCATATTATAGAGATTTCATATTAGCTAGTAAAAAGACTGGTGTACTGTAATCTATCTGTATTGTTTTCGACATTTGACTATACATATTCCAGAAGAATATAGTTTTTTGTTTTACTAGTCATTTCATTTGAGAAAGGATTAAAAGTAGTGTTAATTATTTGTTTAATTTACTATTATTTCGTAATATTGCTATTAGTTTGAATTTGTTTGTTTGATCCACTTCACATAATGATTTCATCGCTTAGTTTTTAAAACAGTTTAATCAGCATTCGGACCTACGTACCATTGTTAATATATTCATATGTAGTGTTTAAGTATAAAAGTGCAAACAGAAAATTCATTCCAATCTGTTCTTTCATAACTGCCTATATCATTTAAACACATGCAATTAAACATTCAACTGATATATTAAGACAGTATATAATTTATAGCATAATAAATATATTGCAAAACCAACTAATAATGGAAAAACCACAATAGTTTAAAATATTTTTGTTGTTTGCAATAGCATTCATAATAACAGAATAGTTTATAGATATCATAAAATATCAAGTATTATGGGTATTAAATAGTATTATATTACTTTAGTGTTTATATTAACTTGTATAAAAAACTTATGATAAGTTTATTTCTGTTTACTCTTGTGTTTATTTCTCTGTTTGGTCTGTTTTCACTCGCAAAGATTATATTTGGGTTTTAATAGCATAGTTATTATATAACTCTGTATTTTACAACATAGACCTTCGTATATTAACTTTAAATATGAAAAATATAAGTAAAGATGCTTAAGCATATTTGAAAAAAGTTATTTCTTTATAACTAGCCAAAGAATGTTTACCCTTACAATCTATGATAGCTTCACACTATGGGATCCATACTGCTCCATATAATTTTTAATAAACAGTTGAAAATGTTATTCAATAAACTTTTCGGATTTTGTTTATTGAATTGAATCGTATTTCACCTCTTATAACAATGGAAGCACTGCAACGAGTAGTAACAAATAATCCACTTCAAATATATTATAAATTGCCCTATACTAAATCTGCGACAAATTCCTATCTTATATCTCTGTTATTAACTTAGAATTTAACAGCGGAAGAAAGACGTAAAAATTAAATTGTTGCATTATCAGATTTAGTATTTTGTGATTTAAAAGATTTTAGAGAAGAGTAAGGTTTATAACAGTTAATGTGCGAAGTATTCAATGAGCCTTAATTCTAAGAAAATTTAGGAGATTTGAAAAATTCGAGTACTGGTATGAATTTAGAAGAAACACCAAGTTTCGAAAAACACGAGTCTCTAAATTCAGTCTATGAAGATTACTTTGCTAATCGTTACCCTAAGCAATTAAATGTCTAAAATAAAGATGTATATTTTGTTCTCACATAAGAAGAAGAGAAATTAATGAGATTATTAGACTAAACATTAGAAGAATGGGTTGATGAAAAACCAACAACTGAGTTAGCAAAGTATGTTTCAACACATTTTGATTCACTAAGTTTTGACGCAAGACACATGAACTAATTGACTAATAACAACGCTTTACTAGCTGTTACATATCTTACAGTTAAAAAACTTGGATTAGACGTACTTATAGGTATAAACATCACTAATTTCTTTAGATTTTTAGTTACTCTATAATAATCGTATAATCCAAGTCTTTATCATAATAGCATTCATGCTGCTGATGTAACTTAAATGTCCTACGTCATGATAAAATAAGAATTATCATCAAAATATTTTGGCCCTAAAGATTTTATAGCTGTTGTTTTGGCATGTGCATGCCATGATTTGGGGCATTCTGGAGTAGACAATCCATTTATTCATAAATAGAAGACCAAATTACATTGTGTATTTCCAGACGTTGGTCCTTTAGAACAAATTCACGCATCTTTAGGATTTCAGTTGATAATTGATCATAATTTTTATCCTGTTGGGTTAAGAGAATTACGTATTAAGTTTTTGGAATTAGTTTTATCAACCGATATGACCTTCCATTTTCAATTTGTTGATAAACTTAAAGCAGTAGATCCATTAGTCATTCAAAAGTTTTGTGCTAATAAATTAAAAAATATTTAAGCAATAACGTTGTTGAAATGGCTCAGACTTAAAATGATTGTTAAATTAGCTGATATTTCAAATCCTTGCAGACCAGTTTAATAAGCAGAATACTGGGCATATTGTTACGTTACTGAAAATAGAGGTATTGGTTCATTAAAAGGTCCTGCCAATGATGTACAAGATTACACTAAACATTCAATTTGCTAGAGTTAAATTGGTTTTATTAATTTTGTTCTTAAACCATTCATGTAATTAATATTGAAGCTATTAGGTGATTAAGCTGGAGTAATAACTGAAATGAATCAAAATATGGAAACTGTATTTAAAATATGGGAAGAAAGAAAGAAAAATGATTGGAAAGGAGATTTTTGACTGAAATGGATTGCTATATTAGATTGTATTACATTTAAAATATATAATTTACATATAATGTTCTTTAATTATTAACTAATTACTAATTTAATATATTTAATATTAGTATATGAAATAATTTTTAATCTCACATTCCCCAGCATTTTACTTCTCCACAACTGCATACAAGTATATGCGCACCTATTGATGCAGAGGAGTCGGCATCAGTATTCATTATTGCACCAATAGGAGTTAAATTTTAATTAAACATAAGATTTAATATCATCTAATGTTAGGTCTTAACTATGAGCACGGCGTCTTTCCAAATAAGGTCAATTATTTTCCCTCCCAACTCGTAGTTTTCACGTTTAACTGATTCGAAAGAAAACGCTTTTGTAATTTTTTGTTATGAAATGTTCAAATTAAATACAGTTATATCATTTTGTAAGCTGAAAACGAGAATATTTTCAGTTTATTTAAAATCAATATCTCTAGAATACATTGTTTCAAATAATGATTAACAAAAAGTTGATGATTTGGATTAATTCATTTCTTTTGCTAACTTATCTTGAGTAAATGCTTGTGGTGAAAACTTTTGGAATTGGACAGCTTAACATGGGTTACTATGTTCATATCTTATTTCAGAACCATTTATTAGATCCTTAATTAATAAGGAATTCCCTAATCCAATAGCTATTTAATCTTCACAATTTATATCTAAACAATGAATTTTTTATCCAAATATTAGTTTTTGAATAAGTTATTAGCTTTAGATAGAAATTACAAACATCTCCCTTTATCCTTTAACCGCAACAACACATATGCGTCGGTTTGATGCTATCAAATCAAATGCTTTTTAGGGTATTAATGTGGATTTCTGGCTAAATTTAGTTTAGAATTTGTGTACTTTAGACTAATTTGTCTATAAATTTAAAGACATTATTGTTTGTGGTTTTTTCTTTTGAAGGGGTATAATAATTAAGTGTTAAAGTGAAGTAACAAGTAATAAGCCAGATGACGCAAAAGATAGAGCGTTTACACCCTATGTTGATGATAAAGGCATAAAATGCTCCAAATCAATTTAGAATTAGTATCCTTCTGGAGATAGATTACGGATTTCAATTTATTTAGCATTAAACGAACAAAAAGCTGATACATTTCCACAAGTTGCACTAATATACTGTGGAGTGTCTAGTTGTTTATTAAACCAAGTGTTTTATAACTTTTGCTCAGCTTTTGGAATAGTTGCTTCATATATTTAGCTTTGACTATTATCATCACCTTACCATGCTTTTACCAAATTCATGGACGCAGATTCCTTGTAATCCAAGACTACATTTTATAAAACTTGATTGAGCTGCATTTTTATTACAGAAAATGGAGTGAAATTAATTTTACTGCATTGAGAATAATTGATAGAGCAAAATTTCACTTCACTTTTAATGGCGGATTCTTAGTTCAATATAACTGAAATCGTTCATTAACATAAGTCATACGAAGAATATTTAGATAAAAATATATCCGAAGAAGATGTATTCTTTTTAGGTTCTCGTGAAGTAGCTCGCTAGATATTAGAAATGTCCAGTTTAAGAGGCGAAATTATCAAGCGCGAAGAGTTTGAATCAGCTAAAAAAGAAATGTAAGTGACGAGAATGAGAGGATAGGCATTTACAACAGCATAAAATGCGTCAGCGAATGCTTAACTTTAAGATTACAAATTTTTGTTCGCCCTTGCCCAGCGAGAAGAATATGTGCGTGAAGGCAAATTAGCATGTATAATTTTTATTAGAGACAAAAATCATGCCGGATAAGAAATATCTGGTTATATTGATTATGGACACAGATTGAAAACTGATGACTTTGGTCAATATTTCAGAAGAGAAAAGAAGTTATTGCCCAGATCTACGGATTTATCCTTTTACAATTGGGATACGTAGTTTATATCTAGCTAAGTTAGTGAAAACTTTGAACTTATGGCAGATAATGAAGCAGGGTTCTTATTTAAATGCAGAAGAGATAGAAAAATTATTAATGTTGACCCTGCTGCAACATTGGACGAGAAAACCTAAAGATTTGTTATTGATAGTTCTCATGAATATATGCACGTTGTCATTTATGATCATGTTCTAAGAAGAAAAATGTGATATTGATTCGTTTAATAAATATAATAGCTCATATTATTTTGGTCTAATCCATTACCGCTTCTTCTCTAGCTACAATAAGTTCTTCGGAAAATATGGGTCCTGTGCACTCTAAAACATTGGTTACTTCTTTGGGGCATTAGTAGCTGTCGAACTGTCCTAGGTACTTTATAATTTGTTGGTAGCCGTTCACAACTTGATCTTGGATTTGTTTGTCTATTTCTGTCTTATTGCTTAAAAGTTGGTCAATGTTCTGTTTATTTTATTGCATGTAAAGATCTAAGCGCTCTCTAGAATTTTAAAGCATGTACTACCACTTTACACACGTTTTATCTTATTTAGCAATTCGGAGGGCACTAACGCAGGTAATACAACCACTTGCTCCCTCTTATTGTAAACGAGACAGTTCCAATTTGGAACTTATGTATTGATTATTCAAATACGCTATCTTTTCTGCTATTCTATTGTACTGTCTGAATACGTCGTCAACGTGCATGCGTTCTTGCACAATTATGCTGTGAACAGATTAAATGAAGAATGGGAGATTTTTCGCTGAATTTTCAGCCATTTTTTGATTTTCTTCCATCAGCGGGATTATATTCAATATAGTGGAAGTCTATTAAAGAGGGTATGGAGGTTATTTGAAGGCATTTGTAATTGGTTTTAAGTTTGAAAAATATTAACCCTATAGCTATGCATATTGTTGTAAACACTGCAGCATCCACATCTAGTTGGCATGACCTTGAGTTAATATATTATAAGCTTCAGTAAAGTCCATATGAAGAGTGGTAATATTTTAAAAGATTAAAATCAATATTAAGTATATTTTATATAAATATTAACATTTTGCATAAATCCAGATTCAGTTCTATATGCAAAAAATTCCGTTAATAATATTGTTACTAAATATAATCACTGTCTATTCTTTGTATTGCTTTAATCAATCTTTCATTCATACTGACATCATAAAACTATAAAGGTGTATCGAAAACACGCGCGATTTACGAATAAACTTCATTAAAATATTATTATTCTGAAAATTGAATGATTAAATTGAGCATATGTACGCCTATTGCTATAGTTAAATAACTGAGTTATATTACATCAATAATCAATAGTACAATAAATTGTGTATATCTGAATCTATACTAAATAAGCAGCGTGATGGGTACAAAATGAATTAAACATTCCCTCACATATCACTAGCTTTCTTCCCGTCAGCGTCCACGCAGTCCCTTTCGTAGTCCTCCAAAACGTCAAGCACCTCCTTCCTCGCCCCGTTTGTCTTGGCTATCATGAGCGCGGTAGTTCCAGCCTTGAACCCGTTGTGATTCTTCCTCAACCCGATTCCCCCAAAATAACCCACGAGCGTTTTAATCGCCTGAATATTAAGGGACTCGTTTTGAACCGCGAACATCAAAGGGGTGAACGGCTTCTCCGTTTTGAACCTGTAAAAGGGAGCGAGGACCTCTACGCACTCAGAAGCGTTATAAAGGACAGCGGCGTCAAGGGGGTCGAGGCCGTCCTGTAATTAGTTGTATTTTTTGGACGTGATTTATGTGAGCTTCGAGCAGAGGCCGCGCTATAGAGCCGTGAAATTGTAGTCAACAAGCGGTGAGGAATCGCGGCGCGCGCAATCAATTATTAACTTCAAGATTTTAAATGAGTTCTTCTCAACGGCCTGGAACATCAAGTGCCTGTTGTTTTTTAAATTCTCCAACTCAAGCAAAGGGAGGAAACACTCAGTTGAATCACACATCGCAGCCCACTACACCGCAGTATAGCCGTTCACGTCAACCTGACCACCCTGGCCCTCGAAATACTAACAACCACCCAAAAAGTCATTCTTAGCACAACACATCAACGGAGTCAACTTATCGTTGTTCACTATGTCAGCCTCAGTTGCAGCTAGATAATCAACAGTGTTTAACTACTTAGCATTAATCGCAAACATTAAAGCAGAATTTCCATAACAATCCGTCTGTCCCTTGAATTTGGTTAACAAATTCATAATTTGCACATTACCACCTTAAGCAGCATAATGAAGCACGCCAGCGCCGTTTATATCTCTCAGACCAAATTCATCGTTATAAGTTAGCTTAAAACAATCCAATTGACCTTGAGATGCAGCAAACATCGTAGCTGTACGCCCACGTTTATCTTGCATATTAATTTCAAACTCTTTTAGTTATTGAACAGCCGAAATATTACCTGATTACGCAGCTAACATAAGAGCAGTTATTCCTTCTTCCTGTTTCTATTTTGACTAAGTTTCTACGAGCTTTTTAGGAACTGGCATTCGATTATAACAAAATAACATTAATGTTGAAACCATATCATCAGCCATTAATTCATATTCTAATGGCAACAAACACTTAATTATAGATTTAATTGCATCAAGCTTTTCTTTGCGTACCCCCTCATCAATAATGTCTTTTATTATATCAATAGAATCAAATACATATCTTAATGCAGTTTTTTTGTGAATATCTTATTTGGTTATTAGACATTGGTGCTTTATTAATTCATCAATACACTTAAATTAATTATTAATTGCCGCAATCATCAAACATGTTCGCTATTCTATGTCTTAATTTGTTTTGTGTTGGGTGGTTTTGGTTGGGGTTTTTTTTGTTTTTTTTGTTGGTTGTTGTTGTGTTTTTTGTTTTTTGGTTTTTTGGTTTTTTTTTGTGTTTTTTTTAAATTTCGAGTTCATCTATTAAAATATTTATAAGACAGTGATGTCCTTATGCCATAGCCAAATGTAATGCAGTTACACCATTTAAATTCTTAAGTCCAATTTCTTTTTGTAATAATTGACAGCACTTTACTGAGCCTATTTAAGCAGCACACATTAAAGCTGTAGTTCCATTACTCGCTCTTAAGTTTACTTCATCTAATAATATTTTAACTATTTAGTCATTACCAGTTGACGCTGCAGACATCAATGCAGTGAATCCATTCTTATTTTATTTTTAAATTTGTGAAGATTTTAGTATTTCAACTATATCCGTTCTTCCCATATATGCAGCTACCATTAATCCCGTATTACCCTAATTATCTTGCATATCTTTAAACTTTCCAATATTTTATGTTACGAATTCTATATCGTTGTGTTAAATAGCTTAGAAGAAAGTATTTAACATATGATGTGGCGCAGATTAGTTTCTATTGTTTTATTAATAAATGATTATTTTATAATCCGCTTCAGTATTTGAAATATGAATGAACTTATGCTTGCAGCCACAATTGGAGATATTGATAAACTTAGATCAATTTTAGATTAGTTCAATGAAGTAGATGAATTTGAAAGAACTGCATTGATGTTAGCTGTATTAAGAGGTAACGATGAAGCTGTTGATTTATTATGTGAAAATGAAAGTTAATAATAAGATGATAATGGCTTTACTGCGTTGATGTTAGCATGTTTAGTACGAAACTAATACGCTGCACGTAGACTTATTTAAGAAGAAGCTGGGATGGTTAGTTACACTGGACTATCTGCTTTAATGTGTGCTGCTATTTCTAATTTTGTGTAAATAGTTCCATATTTGATAGAAAAAGAGGCTGCATTATAAACTGATAATGGCCAGACAGCATTAATGCTTGCGTCTGCATAGAATAACATAGATATTGTAACGCTCTTACTAAACAAAGAAATGAATTTAACTGATCAACATGGTATGACTGCATCAATGTACGCGGCTGCCTCGGCACATCCTGATATTTTAAAACTATTAATGAAAGAAGTTCCAATTTAGGATAAAGATGGAAATTCTGTATTGTTACATTCATTAAATGCGCATAATGTGTTAAAGTAACTAAATGAAAGTGAATCATTATAGTATAGAGAAAGAATAATGTAATGTGCAAATTTAGTGTTTGATAGTTAAAAAGATCTTAAGTCCGCAGACGGAGCAACCGCTTTAATGATGAGTGCAAAATACGGTATTAAATCCATGGTTGAAAAAGTTTTAAATTAATCTAGAACTTAAACTATTCATGGTAGAACTTCCTTAATGCTCGCAGCGAAATACAATTAAATGGAGGTTATACCATTACTCAAATAAGAAATTCGTATGCAAGACAATTAAGGAAGAAGTGCAGCTATATACGCTGCCGAATATGGTTCTTTTGATGCATTAGAAGAGTTATATTCTAACGAACAAGAAATAAAAGATAATCAAGGTTGTTGTCTTCTTCATTATGCTGCTAAAGGCGAATAAATCGAAATTATGTAATTATTACGTAAAGATTTTCTTCATGTGAAAGATTTATTTGGTCGAACGGCTGCTATGTCTGCTTGTGAAACTGATGCTGTAAAATCTTTGGAGTTTTTACATGAGATAATTGACGTTAAAGATAAGTAAGAAAAGACTTGTTTGATGGCCGCTGCAAAATACGACTCTGTTAATTGTGTTAATTATCTTATTAAATCGTAAAAGAATAAATACTCAATTGATAAACGTAACGCTACAATAATAGCAGCGCAATACGATTCATACAATAGTTTCCTAACACTTCTATCACATGAAAAAATATCTAAAACTGGTGCTAATCCTATTTTCACGGCAGTTTTAAACAACTCTTATAAAACTCTCAAACTTATTTGTGATGTTGCCCGCATTAAAACATCACCTCTCATTAACAATAGAAAGTGTTCCGGAATAGAAATAGAACTTTGCAGAAGTTTGTTAACATCAAAAACTTCTAAACTTGATCCATTTCCTGATGGTTTTGATCCGTTAATAGTAGCAGTGTCCAAAGACCAATCTGATGCTGTTAGAATTTTATCATTAGTTTTGACATAATCAAGTTATAAGGGTGTGACACCACTTATGTTAGTAGCGTAAAGAGACTTAGAATTGAATGATAAGGCGTTATTAGCATTATGTTAAAGCTATGGTGGCAAATGTCTCAAATCCAATTATAATTGGATGATACCTGGTTAAACTGCACTTATGATCGCGTGTCTAGCTAAAGTAGATAATTAAAAACTGATTAAAATGTTAAAACCATATGAAATTAATAATGTAGATGAAAAGGGGCAATCAGCTCTAGACTACGCTAAAGCTGCAGATAGAGTAGATATAATTGAACTGTTAAAAGAAGAATGATTATGATTTTGATAATATAATATATTCATAATAAACTCATTTCAAACTCTTTTATGTAATCTGGTTATGTATACGGTTTGGAAACCAACAGCTGCAGCTATACATCCAACTTCAATGAAAAACATTATCCACATTCTTCTTTTTGCTTGGGCAGTGTTTCTTTACAATTCTTGTTCATTCATACGAACACTTCTGTATTCTGATTAGATTTTAGAAACTGAAGTATCGATTGAATTTAGTACTAATCCTAGTTTATCAGATGATGACTTTTCAGCTTTTAATTAATTATATTCAAAGGTTAATTTAGCGTCCACAGTTGTATTACCATTAGCTTCCTTTTCTTCTTTAGATAAAATTCTTAGACTAGTGAAACACAATCTATAAACACCAGCATGAATTGCTGGGACAACAAATTGATCGCTAGTTTTATTGGATTCGAATATATTATTATCTTTCTAGGAAGATATTCTGAATGAGAAGTTGAATTATTCATTAGTTTACATTGCATATGATCCTGCTAATTCTGCTGGAGAATCAACCATACCGAAGAAGCATTCCATTCTATTCATTGTCAGATCAACTGTTATTTTAGAGCATAATGATACGTATAAGGAGAACATATAGAGGGTGGAGTGGGTACATACGTTGCTTATAAATTTATAAATTTTAATTTGAAACGACAAATATTTGTATTCATGTAATCAAAAAAGCATAGCAAACTTTATAATACAAGGTAATAAAATAGTTCTCACATAAAGAATAGTGTTCTATTCGTTGCTTCTTCGTGTGGTGGTTATACAAATTCATATTCTTCATATTGTGGGTTATATATTCCAACTTGAATCCATCTTAGTTTTAGTGTGAATTCGGGGCCTATTTCTGACATTCTGACTTTGGCTTTGCCATCAACTTCGTCGAAGATGTATCTGTATGCTCTGAAAAAGATGAAGTCTCGTTAGTTGTGGAATGTTACGACTTGTCTTGCTTTCAGGAGTTCTTTTTTGCTGAGGCATTGTTGTAGCAGTCTTCCAACGCGTCTACCGTGTCTGGTTTTGAAGTTGGTCATGATAACTTCTGGTGGTGCGTCTTCGAGTGGTTTTACGCATCCGGTGAGTTCAGCTCTGGTGAATACGTTGGTGAGTCTGAAGTACGCGGTGGGTCCGTATGGGAGTGCGATGAGCATCAGGTTAGCTGGGTTGTGGTCATTTTCTTGCACTACTATCAGTGAGGTGTACCCCTGGTCAATGAGCGAGATTGCGAGGTCTCTCACGTTTTCTTCTCTGTGCAGTCTTTCTTCGTACACAACCACTCCCCCGAATATTTTGGCGATGTCGGCAGCGAATTGGCACGTTCTTATTGATGAGTTGTAGCTCGTGGTGAGCATTATCTTCGGGTCTACGTCTTAAGTGAAGTACGCTTTGAGTTCGTCGTTCGTTTCAGCGTGAACGAGTTCTTCTTGGACGTGGTCCAGTTCATGGGCGGCCATGGTTGCGTCTGGAACGCGCATCTTCTCGATGGTGTTGTATTCCTGGGGGACGAAGTTCCCGTCCTGCTTCTCCTTCTGAATGATCATCTTCCTGAGCGTGCGCTTGGCCACACGTGCTTCAGCGTTGTTAATCTTGTGCTTCATCACCCTGGACGTATTCGCAACCGCGTTCAGCTTGTCGATCTTTTCCTGCACAGCGTCTATCGTTTTCTACTCTATGTGCTTCACTACCTTCTTGGAAGTCGCTACTATGCGAGTCACCTTCCTCTTACGCGGATCGCCATGTTTTCTGCTCATTTTACATGAAGTGTTATTTATTTTGCATATTAACTCGGAAAATAAAAAATACACAGAAATACGCAATTAACACGGTTTCCACCTCCTTCATGTAAATATGCCTAGACACACAAAACTAGCTGCCGGTCGTAAAGATATGTATTACCACATGGCCAAAGAAACAGGTTACCGCTCTCGTGCCGCTTTCAAGCTGCTCCAACTTAACAGAAAGTACAACTTACTATCTGACGCCAGATGTTTAGTCGACTTGTGCGCCGCACCAGGTGGTTGGTCCCAAGTTGCCATCTAACACATGCCCGTTGGCTCATTAGTTATCGCTGTAGATCTTGATCCAATTAAAGCCATTCCAGGTTTACAAGCTTTCCAATCTGATATCACATCACAACACTGTCGTAATGAATTGAAGAGACTTCTTGCCAGTACCCCAGTTGATATTGTTGTACACGACGGTGCCCCAAACGTTTCTGGTGACTACATGTTAGACTCCTTCAACTAAAACGTACTCGTTCTCTGGTCTTTGAAACTTGCTTCTGAATTTTTAAAACAAGGTGGTAACTTTGTCACTAAAGTTTTCAGATCCGGTGAGCACATGTAGTTGATCTATGTTCTAAAATAACTGTTCGAAACTGTAGAAATGACTAAACCAGAATCTTCCAGAGAAACATCTGCAGAAATATTCGTTGTTTGCAAGGGATTCAAGGGCTAATTCGCTGAAGTCGACCAAAGAATGTTCGACCCTGAAATTGTTTTGAGCCACAAGACAGTTTAAGAAATGTCATTAAAATCTTTGGTTAAAGACTTAGACTACAACACAAGACACAGACATGGTTACGAAAATGATTTGGGTAGAAAAGTAGCCGATTCAGTAAGTTTGATTGTTGGAGAATCTCCCATTTAAATACTTGCCAAATATCACTCTGTACTGTTTGATTTTGACTTAGAAACTGATCACAGATTCAAGGACTTGTTGGCCAAGATTTTAACTGAAGGTATCGACTTTAACGATCGTAGTATCAAAACACTTGAAGAGTTCTATAGAGTTAGAGATATCATTAAACAAAACACAGACAGCTCAATTATCGACATGCTTACTGACATTAAACAACTGTCCAAGCCAAACTTACAGAAAATTTTAACATGGTAGCGCAAAACCTATGGTTTGATTTGTTAATCGATGCCAGTTATGAAAACTGTAGCCGCTACAGTTATTGAAAGTAATAAGCAAACTGTTGACGAATTGGTTAAGGAGCAAGAACTCCAACTGTAAAAACAAAAGCATGATGAAATCAGAAAACTCAACAATGATCAAAAGAAGAAGCAATTAAAACAACTCAAAAAGTTTGCCAACTTCGACAAAGAAGGCATTGATAACGTCGCATTTGCCGAATAAAAAGAAGGCTTATTCGACATTAACAAAATTTCTGAATCATTCTAGGAAGGAAAGATAATGTCTGAAGAATCAGCTGAAGAAGTTCAAGAAAAAGAAGATCCAAACATTATTCCAGATAGAACCCTCACCAAAAATGAAATGTTCATATTCAACGACACTGACCAACAAGATTACTACGACTAAATCGATGAAGAGATGAATGTGTTGTATGACCAATATACAAACAAAAGAAGATAATACTTGGCTAAGTAAGAAGAAAGAAATTAAACCATGATGGCCGCCAAGGGTTTACCAAAAGATCTCACTGATATGTGGTTTGGCCAGTCCGAATTTGCCAACAAGGCAAAGGATGAAGAAGACGACGAATTCGCAAAGTAGTACCCACTGCCAAGAGATAATCTGATTAAAACCAAAATGCATGATAAAAGAGTTAAGGCTCTTAAGATGCAAGCCAGAGAACTAGAAAAAGAACAACGTTTGCTTAACAATCTTAAGGATGAACACAAATTCGGTTCAATTTAAATCGTCAGAGAAGACGATGAGAAGAAAGAAAAAGATTTGATCAAGCAAGGCTTTGGTAAAGTAACCACCGATACCGTTTAAGATATCGTGATCGTGAAGAACACAAATAACGAAGAGGAAGTATCTCAGTACTATTACGAAGACGATGAAGAACTTGTTGAAGGAGCTGAAGAAACCAAGGAAACCGAAGAGGCTCCACAAGAAACAGCCGAACCTAAAGAAAAACAGCAGTCTTTGAATACCTTGCTCAATAAACAGAACATTGAAGGCACAGCTATGAAAATAGCCATGGCTCAGTCGATGCTTCGTAAGAAGTCTTCCAGAGCCCTCGAAGAATCCGCCTTCTCGACAAGATTTTACGCCCAAGACGATGAGCAGTACGGTCTTCCAGACTGGTTCGTGCAAGACGAACTTCAGAACAACCAGCCAAACCGCCCTATTACCGCCGAAGACGTAGCCGAAATCAAGGAAAAGCTCAAGGAAATCAACTCGATGCCAAGAACCAAGAAAGAACGTGAAGCCGTCGCTAGAAAGAAGATGCACGCTCACCAGAAGTTATCACAAGCCCAAGAAAAGACTCAAGAAATTATCAACCGCGAAGACTTGAGCGAAAGAGAGAAGATCAAAAAGCTAAAATAGCTACAGAGCAAATCGATCGTGAAGCCGAAGATGGCCAAGATGGTCTACAGCAACTTGCACAAGGGCCAGGCCGCATATACTGGTAAGGTTAGCCGAAGCATCAAGTTTGTCGACAAGAGAATGAAGAAAGAAATCAGAGCCGAGAAGAAAAGAGAGAAGAAGTACGGCAAGAGAATAGAGAAGCAACCAAAGAGATGATGTCAGTTTATAACAAATTATTCTTCTTTACTGAATCACTATTTATCCATTTTGTATTGACTCTATGCAAACAGAGTTGTACCCAAAATTTTCGTCCCATCAAAATACAAAGTGAAATGCGAATAGTATAAATGTGTACAGTTTTCAAAAGTACAAAACTCAAATCTACTGTATTTGTACAAATACATTATAAATAACTGAATTATTACATTCTGCAATTGTACTCCACATCAACGATGAATTCGATTTCTGTCAACAACTCGAATTGCAGTATCATCGACTCCGGCATTGCTCGATTTTTCTCACCTGATACGCAAAACTAATTAAACTCGATTTATTTGGAAGAATACTATAATATATTTGTCGCTAAGAATTAAGAAAGATAAAATAACACTAATGCTTATTATTATTATTAACAGTGCTCAGCATAGAAGTTTAAATAGGTGCTCATCCTATGTCTGGAGCTGTCGCTCTAGATCGTGATCAACGAGTCGAACGCGAGCGATAGCTTCATCAAGCAGGTGATACGGCAGATGAGTCGTCAGACACTAACTCATACTGTAATGCGTATTTCTGAAATCATGAACTACTCTATCGCCACAACTGTGCACACGTTAAAGCGCACTCTGAACATCGTTTGAACAGTGAGTAATATATTTTGATAATGCTAATAAATAAAAAATGTGACTAGATTATTCGATATGAAGGAAATGATTAATTAACTCTTGATGCATTATATATAAATTTTGTTAAATCCCAAACGTTTTTCTGTTACACATTATTATAGTATCACAGTTTGACTGATTCTTACAAAACTTGACCTTATCACCTTAAATTTATGTAAGGTGAAATAACACAATGCACTGAAAGTCTATATAAATTAATAACTAATTCCAGCAAATTACTATTACAATAAATTTAATATTAATAATAATTTTGTGGCAATCGCCCAGAGAATCGCCCGTTTACACATTTTACTTTTTTAATAATATTCACGTTTAATGCCACTAATATTTGAAAAGCCAGTATTATGTTTCATAATATTTCGCTTAAACTCAGACAAAACAATAGTTGTGTGATGCAAAAAGTAAAAGATATGAAATTTGAAGTTTAAATAATTTGATGGAAAAAACAGAAATATATTTCCCCGAAGTCCAAATTCTGTTAGTATTCTTCTTCTCATTTCCACCTCGTAATAACATGGCAAGAACAGTAACCCGCTGGACCGAAGAAGAAACCGCCTTGCTGAACACGCTGGTGGCGCAGTACAACAACAACTTCAAGCTGGTGGCAGGAGCCTTCCCCTCCAGGTCCTACAACCAGGTGAAGGGCCACTACTTCAACGAACTCCGAAAGACCCAGAGCAAAGAATAAGAAAGCGTAAACTCGACTACGTTACTTGGTAGAGCCGCCGGATTCACACCCAGTTTTGATTCAGAAGCAACAGCCGAGAAGAGCAGTGGAGAGCTAGAAATGTCGTTTTACGCATTTTAAGAATTACTAGAGTGAATATTATACATGTGCCATAATATTATTAAATCATTCTGTTTCTAGCTTAGATTTGTGAAATCTAGTAACTCATGATTGTGTTTCCCTCTCGTGATGTACCTCAATGAATGATTGTCATAGTTACTTTAAGTTTAGAATTATATTTAGCGTGTTCTCTGTTTATAATTTATATGTACTATTCTAAGACTTTGATTAGTTGTGTAAGAATATTTACTGCTAATTTTTAATATCATTATAAAACTTAATAATATATTGGATATGATATCCAAAACGAGGTATGATAACGCATAATTCACTGCACCATCGCGATACTCTTTTGATCAAAACATGTCGAAGTCCCAGTTCTGAGTCACGAACCTCCAGGCCTCTTGCATGGTCTGGTTCGTTTTGAACTGCTTTTGGTACTGCTCGCGTCCCTCTTTGAGTTCTTTCTGGAGCTTGTTCTCCACGTGGCGGGACTTGCAGAGCAAGACGACGAAGACCACGCTTCCGTCGGTTATTTGAAGTTGGGTTAGCGACTCGCCCTTGTTTTGGATCTTCCGCGCCTTGCTTACCAACATGAAGTTCTGGATTTGGAACAGGGCTTGTACGTGCAAGTACAGGCAGCTGGCGGTCACGTGGCCCCGGATCTCTATCTCCTTGGAATGCTGTTGATAATTGATTACTAATTTCATATTCTTGAACATGAAGTGGAAGAATAAGTCTGATTTACTTAATACCTTTGGTTCTTAGTTACAATATAATATTATTATTTAACAAAATAACTTTAAACTAGTACCTAATTACAAAATAACTCCAAACAATGTTAAGGCTAAAATAAAAAATCTTATCAAAATCATCTTAAACATCGTTTAAAACCTATTTATAAACTATTTAATATTTAGTTTTTCACTTTAAAATAATATGAAAAGTTTAGAATTAAATAAATAGAATTAAATAAATAATTGAACTTTCATCACAGAGCCCACTCCGATCCCACTTACAGCCACTGTCCGTTTAAATCTTCTCCGGCGCAGTAAAGACATTCTGCGCTGAGAATTTGCTCCAATTGGTTGTTCAGGCCATATATATTTCCATTTGTTATTTGGTTTTCATTCTAAGTGATAAAGCTATGATAAATTAAGAATATTGGTTGATTATTCGATTTAGATATGAAGGAAATGATTCATTAACTCATGTTGCAATCATATAACTTTACTTTAGATGATAAAGGAAGCTAATAATAAGGCTTATTGGTCTATTATCTTAAATATACGTCGCTTTGAGTCTGTAATATACTGTGAAACAAGCGAATCGAAATTATGTCACATTTTGATGTTATATCGAATCGATTGAAGTGATACAAAATTTATATTGATATTTATTAATAGTTGATATTAATTAATATATAAATGCTATCATACTACGCGTTGATACTGTACTTATTCTGAAAAAGATAATTATTGAAAAAGTGGGTGCATTTTGACATGGTGAAGAGTGAATCTAATGATATTAAAGATTTATAATTATTCTTAAATAGTTTTAATATAAATATCTAGAATATTCACAGTATTGTTATTGAGTATAATTAGACTAGAATTTTATGGTGTAATTATAGCAACTCACTCAATAAGCTTCTTACGAAATCGAGTTTAAATTTATTATATATTAACCATATTATTTTTAGAATACTCCAAAAATTGGTATGTGTTATCAGCTTTCTCTATAAATATTAATTTATGAACACCTTACAGAGTGTTGTTATATATTTTGCAGATTTGTGGCACTGGCTTAGAGAATCGCCCTTTTCCGTGTTATATAACATAATTATATAATTATATATATAATTATATATATAATTATATAACATAATAGTATTATTCACGGTCTCGATTCATTTTAAGAATATTGCTGCAATACTATTCTACTCAGTGAAACTTATGTAGCGCAAGAGTTGTGTGACTATTCAATTCTTTCTGGAATGTCTGAGCCTCAAATTTAAACTAGATTTGAAAGTTCACTATATAATTACAAGGAAACGCAAAGTATGATGTCATCAGGAATTTGTATCTACTTGTAGTGCAGATGATTTACAAATAATTTTTTTGTTGGAAATGTGTGTATGTGTATATAATTGAGTTGGACAGTGAATTCTTGAAGAGCCACATAAAACATTATTATAAATTTGTGAATGGTGATTTAATCTAACAAATTTATTTTATAGATTTTCAGGTATCCGCTCAGAGAATTGCTCGTTTTCATAATATTAATTTTTAATAATATTCATGGTCAACAATACACATTAACAATACCATTCAAATTTGAAAATATTATTATCATATTGTTGTATTTCGTTGTAATTAAAATAACTGAGGAGTTACATAATAATTAAAACAAGTTAAAAATGAGATATGTCTGTCTATTTATATTGTGATCAAAAACAAAAATATCTCTCTCCAAAGCCGGAGTGCAGCTAGAAATATTCCTCACATTTCCACCTCGCTGCTATAATGGTGAGAGTCGTAGTTCGCTGGACCGAAGAAGAAACCGCCTTGCTGAACAAGCTGGTGGCGCAGTACCACAACAACTTCAAGCTGGTGGCAAGGGCCTTCCCCTCCAGGTCCTACAACCAGGTGAAGGGCCACTACTTCAACGAGTTCCGTAAGACCCAGGGCCAGGAGCAAGAAAGTGCAAGTTCCGCTCAATAAACAGGCGGTGCCATCGGAGCCGCGTCGAGCTTCAGCTCAGAGGTGACGGCAGAGAAGAGCCAGCTCGGCGACGACCTGGGCCTGGACACGTCGTTTTACGCATTTTAAGAACTGCTGGAGTGATTATTGTACATCAGTGTATGACCTGTTATGATTATTTTAAGCTATATCCTCGAAGCCTGGATCTTTGTTGATGGAACAGTGCAAGGTATTGTTACCCAATTTACAAAGTTCTTACAAGTAAGTTCAACCTCATAGTTTATCACCGGTACTATCGGTAACCGATATCGTGAATGTGAACCTGTTGCGATTATCCCGGAAGGCGCAACTCAGAACATCTAGAGTTACAGAAGCTAACCCCTTCGCCGTTAAACCGTAGCTGAAAGCCATGCTCTTCTCTTGAGGAAATGCTGTCTGGTTTGGACACACGCTCTCAAAACTGTAGCAAACTTGTCGTGAACACTATGCCAGCCGCACACGAGTATCTCAAAGGAAATGCAGAACACGCAAGCCGTTGCAGCAAGACGGCCCGGGCTTCTTTAGTGGCATTGTCAGTGGTGTGAACAAATTATTCTTCTTTACTGAATCACTATTTATCCATTTTGTATTGACTCTATGCAAACAGAGTTGTACCCAAAATTTTCGTCCCATCAAAATACAAAGTGAAATGCGAATAGTATAAATGACCTATAGTGACACTGTCTATTTTGGGACGTCATATAAAACGGGGAAATGCAGCTAGGGAAAAAATTCCCGGGTCAGAGCCTGTGATTCTATTAAATTATTAATCATTTCTGGCTTGCAGATTTATTTCATAATTTTACGTATTTTTCTATATTTATTGTTATTCACGATAAATACAGTGATATTTCTATTTTTATAATTCAGATTTAAACATACTGTTTAAATGTAATAACTCAGTTAATACGAGGGTTGAAAAATCAAAAATTATACTGTACGTTTTTAATAATATTATTAACACAATATTTAAATTTGTTGTATTTTAATGGAATATTATGTAAACTTTACTAAATTATCAATATATAATGGTAAATAAACGGGAAAATTAGGCAGTGGCATTTATAGGTTAATATTTTTATAGTGCATAATATTTATTTTAGATATTACGGTTAGATCGAAAGATCTTTGTTAAATTAGATGAAGTGACTGTGAGTGTTTCACATGCAAAACAAAATATCATCTGCACAGATTCTTTGTGATTTTCTCATTGCTTTGTTGATTGACTATTTAAATGCTGGATTGATGATTCTTTTGTTGTATATTGTTATGTAAAAATATTGATATATAAATTAATTAATAATAAACACCAATGGTTAAAATTTACATAATTGATAAAAAATTGAGCAGTCTTACTTTTTGAGTCAATTAGTCTTTCAATTCCAAAACGCTTGACATAATTTGGAGTGTAAAATTATATAACTAAACTTTAAAATCACATAAATTCCTGACATATTTACATTTAGTTTAGTGTAATTTAGTGTGACAACAATTATCAATTCTTTCTGTAATGAAGTCTATACACGATTTACTACATTATATTGATTGACATCACCCCACTATAAAAACTAGAATTTGCATAACTTTATATGTTATTATCTTTATTCGTCATATAGTAAACTACTAATGCAATTAACTACTATTTATATGTAGTGATTACATTTTAACCAGAGATAATAGAACAAAACTGGCTTGCCAGTTATTTACTATTAGTCATATCATTATTTTGAATAATTATTGATGGCTTCGGGGAGGAACCCTAACAAGTATGCAAATAGTTATATGTGTAATTAAATTTGCGTCGCTTTATCTGGTTCCCGAGCTTTTAAAACGAAATAGTTAAGCTGGAGTGGGACAAGTATATGCCCGGTTTCGGGCGCATTTTTGGCACTTGGGAATTTGGGGGATGCCTGAAGGCCATATAATCATAATAGTATAGCCGGAAAATATGTATAGATGAAAATTTCTATTTCAAATCAGATTTGTCGCTACAGGTGTATAAATGTGTACAGTTTTCAAAAGTACAAAACTCAAATCTACTGTATTTGTACAAATACATTATAAATAACTGAATTATTACATTCTGCAATTGTACTCCACATCAACGATGAATTCGATTTCTGTCAACAACTCGAATTGCAGTATCATCGACTCCGGCATTGCTCGATTTTTCTCACCTGATACGCAAAACTAATTAAACTCGATTTATTTGGAAGAATACTATAATATATTTGTCGCTAAGAATTAAGAAAGATAAAATAACA
The DNA here is from genome assembly GCA_963988835.1 of Hexamita inflata. Lineage (NCBI taxonomy): Eukaryota > Fornicata > Diplomonadida > Hexamitidae > Hexamita > Hexamita inflata. Next base: position 113,487 of record CAXDID010000709.1, read on the forward strand.
CTAATGCTTATTATTATTATTAACAGTGCTCAGCATAGAAGTTTAAATAGGTGCTCATCCTATGTCTGGAGCTGTCGCTCTAGATCGTGATCAACGAGTCGAACGCGAGCGATAGCTTCATCAAGCAGGTGATACGGCAGATGAGTCGTCAGACACTAACTCATACTGTAATGCGTATTTCTGAAATCATGAACTACTCTATCGCCACAACTGTGCACACGTTAAAGCGCACTCTGAACATCGTTTGAACAGTGAGTAATATATTTTGATAATGCTAATAAATAAAAAATGTGACTAGATTATTCGATATGAAGGAAATGATTAATTAACTCTTGATGCATTATATATAAATTTTGTTAAATCCCAAACGTTTTTCTGTTACACATTATTATAGTATCACAGTTTGACTGATTCTTACAAAACTTGACCTTATCACCTTAAATTTATGTAAGGTGAAATAACACAATGCACTGAAAGTCTATATAAATTAATAACTAATTCCAGCAAATTACTATTACAATAAATTTAATATTAATAATAATTTTGTGGCAATCGCCCAGAGAATCGCCCGTTTACACATTTTACTTTTTTAATAATATTCACGTTTAATGCCACTAATATTTGAAAAGCCAGTATTATGTTTCATAATATTTCGCTTAAACTCAGACAAAACAATAGTTGTGTGATGCAAAAAGTAAAAGATATGAAATTTGAAGTTTAAATAATTTGATGGAAAAAACAGAAATATATTTCCCCGAAGTCCAAATTCTGTTAGTATTCTTCTTCTCATTTCCACCTCGTAATAACATGGCAAGAACAGTAACCCGCTGGACCGAAGAAGAAACCGCCTTGCTGAACACGCTGGTGGCGCAGTACAACAACAACTTCAAGCTGGTGGCAGGAGCCTTCCCCTCCAGGTCCTACAACCAGGTGAAGGGCCACTACTTCAACGAACTCCGAAAGACCCAGAGCAAAGAATAAGAAAGCGTAAACTCGACTACGTTACTTGGTAGAGCCGCCGGATTCACGCCCAGTTTCGATTCAGAAGCAACAGCCGAGAAGAGCAGTGGAGAGCTAGAAATGTCGTTTTACGCATTTTAAGAATTACTAGAGTGAATATTATACATGTGCCATAATATTATTAAATCATTCTGTTTCTAGCTTAGATTTGTGAAATCTAGTAACTCATGATTGTGTTTCCCTCTCGTGATGTACCTCAATGAATGATTGTCATAGTTACTTTAAGTTTAGAATTATATTTAGCGTGTTCTCTGTTTATAATTTATATGTACTATTCTAAGACTTTGATTAGTTGTGTAAGAATATTTACTGCTAATTTTTAATATCATTATAAAACTTAATAATATATTGGATATGATATCCAAAACGAGGTATGATAACGCATAATTCACTGCACCATCGCGATACTCTTTTGATCAAAACATGTCGAAGTCCCAGTTCTGAGTCACGAACCTCCAGGCCTCTTGCATGGTCTGGTTCGTTTTGAACTGCTTTTGGTACTGCTCGCGTCCCTCTTTGAGTTCTTTCTGGAGCTTGTTCTCCACGTGGCGGGACTTGCAGAGCAAGACGACGAAGACCACGCTTCCGTCGGTTATTTGAAGTTGGGTTAGCGACTCGCCCTTGTTTTGGATCTTCCGCGCCTTGCTTACCAACATGAAGTTCTGGATTTGGAACAGGGCTTGTACGTGCAAGTACAGGCAGCTGGCGGTCACGTGGCCCCGGATCTCTATCTCCTTGGAATGCTGTTGATAATTGATTACTAATTTCATATTCTTGAACATGAAGTGGAAGAATAAGTCTGATTTACTTAATACCTTTGGTTCTTAGTTACAATATAATATTATTATTTAACAAAATAACTTTAAACTAGTACCTAATTACAAAATAACTCCAAACAATGTTAAGGCTAAAATAAAAAATCTTATCAAAATCATCTTAAACATCGTTTAAAACCTATTTATAAACTATTTAATATTTAGTTTTTCACTTTAAAATAATATGAAAAGTTTAGAATTAAATAAATAGAATTAAATAAATAATTGAACTTTCATCACAGAGCCCACTCCGATCCCACTTACAGCCACTGTCCGTTTAAATCTTCTCCGGCGCAGTAAAGACATTCTGCGCTGAGAATTTGCTCCAATTGGTTGTTCAGGCCATATATATTTCCATTTGTTATTTGGTTTTCATTCTAAGTGATAAAGCTATGATAAATTAAGAATATTGGTTGATTATTCGATTTAGATATGAAGGAAATGATTCATTAACTCATGTTGCAATCATATAACTTTACTTTAGATGATAAAGGAAGCTAATAATAAGGCTTATTGGTCTATTATCTTAAATATACGTCGCTTTGAGTCTGTAATATACTGTGAAACAAGCGAATCGAAATTATGTCACATTTTGATGTTATATCGAATCGATTGAAGTGATACAAAATTTATATTGATATTTATTAATAGTTGATATTAATTAATATATAAATGCTATCATACTACGCGTTGATACTGTACTTATTCTGAAAAAGATAATTATTGAAAAAGTGGGTGCATTTTGACATGGTGAAGAGTGAATCTAATGATATTAAAGATTTATAATTATTCTTAAATAGTTTTAATATAAATATCTAGAATATTCACAGTATTGTTATTGAGTATAATTAGACTAGAATTTTATGGTGTAATTATAGCAACTCACTCAATAAGCTTCTTACGAAATCGAGTTTAAATTTATTATATATTAACCATATTATTTTTAGAATACTCCAAAAATTGGTATGTGTTATCAGCTTTCTCTATAAATATTAATTTATGAACACCTTACAGAGTGTTGTTATATATTTTGCAGATTTGTGGCACTGGCTTAGAGAATCGCCCTTTTCCGTGTTATATAACATAATTATATAATTATATATATAATTATATATATAATTATATAACATAATAGTATTATTCACGGTCTCGATTCATTTTAAGAATATTGCTGCAATACTATTCTACTCAGTGAAACTTATGTAGCGCAAGAGTTGTGTGACTATTCAATTCTTTCTGGAATGTCTGAGCCTCAAATTTAAACTAGATTTGAAAGTTCACTATATAATTACAAGGAAACGCAAAGTATGATGTCATCAGGAATTTGTATCTACTTGTAGTGCAGATGATTTACAAATAATTTTTTTGTTGGAAATGTGTGTATGTGTATATAATTGAGTTGGACAGTGAATTCTTGAAGAGCCACATAAAACATTATTATAAATTTGTGAATGGTGATTTAATCTAACAAATTTATTTTATAGATTTTCAGGTATCCGCTCAGAGAATTGCTCGTTTTCATAATATTAATTTTTAATAATATTCATGGTCAACAATACACATTAACAATACCATTCAAATTTGAAAATATTATTATCATATTGTTGTATTTCGTTGTAATTAAAATAACTGAGGAGTTACATAATAATTAAAACAAGTTAAAAATGAGATATGTCTGTCTATTTATATTGTGATCAAAAACAAAAATATCTCTCTCCAAAGCCGGAGTGCAGCTAGAAATATTCCTCACATTTCCACCTCGCTGCTATAATGGTGAGAGTCGTAGTTCGCTGGACCGAAGAAGAAACCGCCTTGCTGAACAAGCTGGTGGCGCAGTACCACAACAACTTCAAGCTGGTGGCAAGGGCCTTCCCCTCCAGGTCCTACAACCAGGTGAAGGGCCACTACTTCAACGAGTTCCGTAAGACCCAGGGCCAGGAGCAAGAAAGTGCAAGTTCCGCTCAATAAACAGGCGGTGCCATCGGAGCCGCGTCGAGCTTCAGCTCAGAGGTGACGGCAGAGAAGAGCCAGCTCGGCGACGACCTGGGCCTGGACACGTCGTTTTACGCATTTTAAGAACTGCTGGAGTGATTATTGTACATCAGTGTATGACCTGTTATGATTATTTTAAGCTATATCCTCGAAGCCTGGATCTTTGTTGATGGAACAGTGCAAGGTATTGTTACCCAATTTACAAAGTTCTTACAAGTAAGTTCAACCTCATAGTTTATCACCGGTACTATCGGTAACCGATATCGTGAATGTGAACCTGTTGCGATTATCCCGGAAGGCGCAACTCAGAACATCTAGAGTTACAGAAGCTAACCCCTTCGCCGTTAAACCGTAGCTGAAAGCCATGCTCTTCTCTTGAGGAAATGCTGTCTGGTTTGGACACACGCTCTCAAAACTGTAGCAAACTTGTCGTGAACACTATGCCAGCCGCACACGAGTATCTCAAAGGAAATGCAGAACACGCAAGCCGTTGCAGCAAGACGGCCCGGGCTTCTTTAGTGGCATTGTCAGTGGTGTGAACAAATTATTCTTCTTTACTGAATCACTATTTATCCATTTTGTATTGACTCTATGCAAACAGAGTTGTACCCAAAATTTTCGTCCCATCAAAATACAAAGTGAAATGCGAATAGTATAAATGTGTACAGTTTTCAAAAGTACAAAACTCAAATCTACTGTATTTGTACAAATACATTATAAATAACTGAATTATTACATTCTGCAATTGTACTCCACATCAACGATGAATTCGATTTCTGTCAACAACTCGAATTGCAGTATCATCGACTCCGGCATTGCTCGATTTTTCTCACCTGATACGCAAAACTAATTAAACTCGATTTATTTGGAAGAATACTATAATATATTTGTCGCTAAGAATTAAGAAAGATAAAATAACACTAATGCTTATTATTATTATTAACAGTGCTCAGCATAGAAGTTTAAATAGGTGCTCATCCTATGTCTGGAGCTGTCGCTCTAGATCGTGATCAACGAGTCGAACGCGAGCGATAGCTTCATCAAGCAGGTGATACGGCAGATGAGTCGTCAGACACTAACTCATACTGTAATGCGTATTTCTGAAATCATGAACTACTCTATCGCCACAACTGTGCACACGTTAAAGCGCACTCTGAACATCGTTTGAACAGTGAGTAATATATTTTGATAATGCTAATAAATAAAAAATGTGACTAGATTATTCGATATGAAGGAAATGATTAATTAACTCTTGATGCATTATATATAAATTTTGTTAAATCCCAAACGTTTTTCTGTTACACATTATTATAGTATCACAGTTTGACTGATTCTTACAAAACTTGACCTTATCACCTTAAATTTATGTAAGGTGAAATAACACAATGCACTGAAAGTCTATATAAATTAATAACTAATTCCAGCAAATTACTATTACAATAAATTTAATATTAATAATAATTTTGTGGCAATCGCCCAGAGAATCGCCCGTTTACACATTTTACTTTTTTAATAATATTCACGTTTAATGCCACTAATATTTGAAAAGCCAGTATTATGTTTCATAATATTTCGCTTAAACTCAGACAAAACAATAGTTGTGTGATGCAAAAAGTAAAAGATATGAAATTTGAAGTTTAAATAATTTGATGGAAAAAACAGAAATATATTTCCCCGAAGTCCAAATTCTGTTAGTATTCTTCTTCTCATTTCCACCTCGTAATAACATGGCAAGAACAGTAACCCGCTGGACCGAAGAAGAAACCGCCTTGCTGAACACGCTGGTGGCGCAGTACAACAACAACTTCAAGCTGGTGGCAGGAGCCTTCCCCTCCAGGTCCTACAACCAGGTGAAGGGCCACTACTTCAACGAACTCCGAAAGACCCAGAGCAAAGAATAAGAAAGCGTAAACTCGACTACGTTACTTGGTAGAGCCGCCGGATTCACACCCAGTTTTGATTCAGAAGCAACAGCCGAGAAGAGCAGTGGAGAGCTAGAAATGTCGTTTTACGCATTTTAAGAATTACTAGAGTGAATATTATACATGTGCCATAATATTATTAAATGATTCCGTTTCTAGCTTAGATTTGTGAAATCTAGAAACTCATGATTGTGTTTCCCTCTCGTGATGTACCTCAATGAATGATTGTCATAGTTACTTTAAGTTTAGAATTAATAATAGTGGTTATATTTGCATTCGTATTTTTTAATTTAAGGCAGATATCAGCCTAAAGCGATTGACAATTTCATTTGAATTTTTCGAATTGAAACGGAAAATGCTAGAGATGAAATGAAATTATTAAATTAAATATTATAAGTTTATGTAGATTATTTACATTTGAACGGCCTTATTATCTTTGTTCAACAGCAGTTAAATCTTAAATTTGGGCTTTTGCAATAATTATTCTAAAATTAATTAACTTTAAACTATAATAATATTTTTAGGATGTTAATAACCTGAAGTAGTACAAAGCTAAAATTCAGATCAACTCAGTTTATCTTCTTCAAAATATTTGTAATTTTATATAATGTTAGGTTCAAATAATATATTGTGAAGTGAAACTAATATTTTCAACTATGAAATATGTTTTGTCTAGTGATGTATGATATAAAGATAAACTTGGTCTATCTTCTTATTAATCCATTTCAAATATATTAAAAAAATTATTTATTTAAAAGTGTTTAATAGATGAAGTAATTCTAATTAATAGTTATCACTTGTACATATCTGGTATTGCAGCCAAAAATTATAAGCAATTTTGAAAGTATTCTAATTTTGTAGTTTTAGGTAAGTTGGGAATTAATAGTGAAGTTATATAATTTAATATATTTTCCTAGTTGTTTTGGATTAAAGTGTATAAACCCTCCAAACTTTCTATGATTCTCAGAACAGAACACTTCCGCCTAATTATACTTTCATATTATCTTTGATTAAATTGACTTAAACGGTTAAAACTTAAATTGTGATTCAATTGATTTAGCGCCAGTATAGATCAATAACGTAAGACGGATAGCTGTTTGGAATCTAGGTTACATATTTATCATCATAATTATAATTTGATGGTCAATTTTAGTAACATCTGCATTACTAGAACAATCATTTGATTCAAAGTTTGATGTAAAGCCAGAACCTAGAATAGTACTGAGGTCATAATTAAGACGTTCCTAATTATATATTGAAACTTAATATGTTTAGTGTTTCAAATGACGCCAACCAACTTTTTATTATTTTCCTGATTCCAACTACTTTTACCCTCAAAGTACTTTTATTTAGCTTTTAACTATACTCATAGCCAATTATTTGTTTTTCATATATGGGGTGGAAAAATTGGCAAAAATGTTAAAATAAAGTGGTTTTATTAACAAATGTATATAAATAGTTTGCAATTTCAAATGAAATCAAGCGGGATTTTCGAGCTCTTAAATGAAATCGTGACATGATTCAAAAATTATTCCACATCTCAGAATGACCGAAACTGGTAAGTTCGTAAAAATGCGCGTAAATAAGTAATTCACTTCAATAGTTTCCACATGAACTCGAGGAAATTCTATAGCAAAAAATTGATCACAGAATATTGAAAAAATATTAAAAATCACAAAGGTATGTATCAGCAAGATAAGCGAACCCCCAAAGGACTTGACCTAAAAACCCAGGAATCAAGTTGTTTTTACCACTGCATTGTCGACATTAGAGTAGAGAGTTTTGGTGAAACCGTGATAAATAGTTCGTATATTGCGAATAATCTCAGTTATGGCCAATGACATGTGCTCCACTCACAACGAATCGATTCCGACAGTCTCGGCCTTGCATTCACATACGGCAGTGAACGCGAAGAAACAACCGGAACAGCCTCAGAAGTATACAACGATCAACGGCGCACCATTATATAATTGACCACTCCACATAGTAATTCAATTTATAACTCTAATCACATTACCTATTAATAGTAGCGGTGACTCGAGTCATCTGTTCAAATCAAAATTCATTTGGCGAAAATGTACTTGTACATAGACGGATAAGTTTCGTCAACTGATTTTAAAAACTGTTATTATATTGTTTTGGGAATTTGTTTTTATACTGTCCGTATATTGACAATTAATATTATCATAAGTCGCACGTTCTTTCAAAGGCCGTTAAATAATATAGTTTGCTGGTAATTTGTTGAATTATTAAATATGAGTCTAAATCAAGCACACAACGTACTATGCGTTTTACAATATAATTTTATACTAGGATATATGTCAACATTCTATTAATTAATTATTTAGCTTTTAATGTAATTCTACTATCAATTCTAAAATTGAGGTTTGATACACTATATATTAATATCTCGTTAATTATTAACATACGATGAAAAATATTACGCCATATTAACACTTAATAATAAATTAAATTAATAATAAAAATAATTTTCACTTCCATACGAGTCAGCGCAACTATACCTATTTTACTTGCAACAATATTTAAGTAAACTTTTGAGGTGTTACAGCTAGCTTTAAAAGACTGAAGTAAATGAATTTGTGTACTAGAGAATGAACAAAGAAGCCAGAACGGGAAGAAGTTCGACCAGAGAACAGAGAAGCGACCAAAGAGACTGGTTCCGATTATAACGCCAAAAGGTATTATGCATTCCGAATTTAACATACGGAGATATTGACGTTGTATTGGAGATCATAATAAGTGGCGATAGACTCGCCTTAAGCGCCGGAAGAGTTTTAATGTCTTGCGATTCACACTTCTGTCTCTTTCATACCCGGATTCTGCATCGATTAACAACTCGAATTTCTCTTATTCGTTTTTAAATGTGGTATTATTGCAAATCGGCCGCTGACAAATTCTCGTTCCGCAAAATACATTATTTGAACATGAATGCGCAAATCGGCCACGTGGCTATACTTATGAAGAAACTACCTTAAAATGTTCATGAGATTTGAAAGGCTGTAATCAAAATACCAGAGAATGACCTTGCTACTTTCTTGCAAGTTTGTGGCTTCTTGCAATACTAAATATACATGATATTGATGCTCCCAAGTTATTAAAATATATACTGCATTCACCACATTTATTCATCAAAACATGTCAAAATCCCAGTTCTGGGTTACGAACCTCCAGGCCTCTTGCATGGTCTGGTTCGTTTTGAACTGCTTTTGGTACTGCTCGCGTCCCTCTTTGAGTTCTTTCTGGAGCTTGTTCTCCACGTGGCGGGACTTGCAGAGCAAGACGACGAAGACCGCGCTTCCGTCGGTTATTTGAAGTTGGGTTAGCGACTCGCCCTTGTTTTGGATCTTCCGCGCCTTGCTTACCAACATGAAGTTCTGGATTTGGAACAGGGCTTGTACGTGCAAGTACAGGCAGCTGGCGGTCACGTGGCCCCGGATCTCTATCTCCTTGGAATGCTGTTGATAATTGATTACTAATTTCATATTCTTGAACATGAAGTGGAAGAATAAGTCTGATTTACTTAATACCTTTGGTTCTTAGTTACAATATAATATTATTATTTAACAAAATAACTTTAAACTAGTACCTAATTACAAAATAACTCCAAACAATGTTAAGGCTAAAATAAAAAATCTTATCAAAATCATCTTAAACATCGTTTAAAACCTATTTATAAACTATTTAATATTTAGTTTTTCACTTTAAAATAATATGAAAAGTTTAGAATTAAATAAATAGAATTAAATAAATAATTGAACTTTCATCACAGAGCCCACTCCGATCCCACTTACAGCCACTGTCCGTTTAAATCTTCTCCGGCGCAGTAAAGACATTCTGCGCTGAGAATTTGCTCCAACTGGTTGTTCAGGCCAATGTAAGTACAGTGGTGGGCCCTCGAAATGCTTTTTTGAATTAGGAAGAAGAATGAAGTTTATTATTTGAATCTTACTTATATCACTGCCCGGCTCAATAATGAGTGTGTTCTCCCTCCTCATCAATACACTCATTAACTCTATTTACTATTGATTTGTAAAGTGCTTCAATCACATCAAGGCCTGGTTGAGCCTTGGATAGCTGTGCTACAATAATTAACGTATATAACTCTGTATATACTTCAATAATAAGTTTCAACTTTACCTAACGTTGTATAATTTAACAATCAAGAAAATTGATTTCTCATTATGAAATGGAAGTGGAAGATCATAAGTAAATAACTGTTGTTTTAGAGTAGCATCAATATATTATTTAATGCTGGGCCCGACTAACCCACTTGATTCCATTCTTCAAGAAACAAAAATGCATTCATTATTTGAATATTGAGAATGAAAGCGACTGTAACTACCTGAATTATAATTCTAATTAAGCGAAGTACCAATACTTCATCTTGAGCTCCCGGTTGAGATTGAAAGAAAAAGTCCTCCATTGTTTTTCGTGATTAAGAAATACCTAAAATCGTTCAGATTGACCCAGTTGAAGATGAACACCGAGGTCCTCTGCAGGTCCAGTGCTTGCGCTACTAGTTATAAATTACATATTGCGTCCGTATACCAATCATTGGATCCTCTTATTCTTTTCTCAATCAGGCTTAACTACCATATATTTTCGAGATAAAATCTTTCATAAATTAGTTTTGTTGACTAAAACGTAGAAATTACACAGGGACATCTTAAACAAGTGATATAACTAGTTCAGATTGGTACAATATTTTATGAATTCATCCGTTGGACCCAGAAATGAAGAGAATACAAACGCTTCAGAACTGCCTAAGTTTGTTAAGTGAATTAGTTGACCTTCCCTAAACATCTTCTACCGCGTTTATTTTTGTCATTGCCGTCCTTTTATTGCATGTGGTAATTTCTATTTTTCCTTTTTGGAATATTAAATACCGACTTTGAATAGTCGATTATGGTCTAATACGATCGAAATCATATTTTTGGCCCTCTTGTGTTAATGAGTAGTTCATGAATAATCTCCAACTTGAGATTATTTATTGGAATTTGTCATCCGCATTAGAAGTGGCAAAATATTTTAATATATAATTACTCACATAGTAAACAAGAAAAAGCAATTCCACCTCCCATAACTGTATTTTGGTCTTCCGTTTAAAACGACTGTTCGTCGTTACTTTGGTATTTTACCACAATCTCGTTCATTTGCTTTAGGATCTTGTCCAGTTACCTCTTCTCCACTCCAGTTCCCTTAAGTTTTATAATTTAACACATGCACCGGGAGTGGAACCCGTGACCGCACCCGAACTGCAAAAACGGCTCCGTCATCAGTTAATTCCCGCAGAAGGAGCAAATCTGAGATTTTCGCACGTACATGAACCTCTTACGCAGTTTATCAATGTCGAACTGAATCTGCTTCGTTGACGAATTCGATGTCTCAATCTGAATCCTAAGCTACTCGGTTGAACTCTGGTACTCGGACATGGACGCTTTTATTTCCTGCTTTAATTATTAATCAACCAAAACGGGCACCTGCAAAAGAAGATTCTCAACACGCACCCTGCGAACACCACCCACGTTCACGAACTTCAATGCTTCCTGAATAGTGCGCTGCTTTGACATATGCAACGCCACTAACTACAACAAACCATTAATCTCGTCCTCTGGGGCAGAAAACGACACCTCCTTCGCTAACTCGTAATTACCCAGCTTCAAAGCCAATTCAACAGCCTACTCAAATTATGAATTCGTTTACAACAAATACACCTTAGCTAGGTGCTAATTATGGAATGTTACACAACGGAGCGCATACGAATACGTGAAATTCTATTACTCTTTCGGTAAACGACACACCGCACATAAATAGTCAGTAAACATCGGACATTATGCATTGGCAGACAAAATGTTTACCAATAAATTTTATATACTCATTTAAGTCCAGCCATATTCCGATGAAACCAAAAACATAAACTGTGTTATAGCCTGTCTGATATCCATTTAATTGTTTAAATCTAGCGCTTGTATTAGAGTAGGCAAAAACTATAATGGTTCGATTTCTTCTCTAAACTGTGAGCATAGTTCATACAATAATTACTTGGTTTCATCGGCACAGAGTTTAAATAGTGTAAACGCATTTTGATAATATATTTACAATTATTTTTGTACATTTACTTAACGTAATAAATCAAATGTCTGTTCTTTTAAGTAATTAAAAGAATTTTCGTACCTAAATAAATTATTAATGTGTTACAATTTATTTTCATACTACGAAATATTTTAAGTTACAATTTCTGTTTATATTTTACCTTTGTCCAATAACTTTTATTACACAACCATTTCTTTTAAATAAAAAGATAGTAAACCTTGTGCATCATCAATTGATCTAGTAAGGGCTTCATATGCATATTAATTAGAGCTTAGAGTTAATAAACTTCTTGAAATTTATATTGGAACTATTTTAGCATATTTTTAAATAAAATTTACAAGCTTTTAATTTAATCCAGGTATTCTTTACTTCATGAGACTTAACTATTATTGCTGTCTAAAACAATCTAATCTAAAATCACGAGCCATTTTTAATTATTTTTTAGTGGGCACAATATTAAAATCAATAAACGGCGTATCATTATCACTAGATAACGCACTGAAATAAAGATCGTTAATTAATGATAAGTACTACTAAATAGCAACAAATATTAAAGCTTGAGTTTGTCTAAATGCAAGGACTGCATTTAAATCCTATTCATCTAAATCTACTTTCTTATTTTTCTTGAAAAGTTTAACTGCTTATATACTATCATTGTACAGCTTTTGCTGTTACTATACATCTATAAGTGAAAGTCTATTTTCAATTAATAATATTAATGCTTCCCTGTGCTCATACAGTTCCATTACAGATCTACCAGATCCTAATTAAAAACCAGTAAATCCTCTATGCTTTTACGTTGAAATGAATTCGGTCATAAGATCACTTATTTAACGTGGCGTTTTTCCTAATATTAAAGCTGCTTCAGTGTAATTTTATTATTATAAATTGTTAAGACCCTAGTAATATTTTACTTCTTATACTTGTTTTTATGTTTCAGTTGCTTCTAAAGCTTCTGCAAACATATTTTTAACCATCATATCTTTCCACATATCTTTTTAATCATTAAAATACAATTAATATACATGATCTTTTGAATAAACAAAACATTTCTTCTATAGTATATCTGATGCGAAACCAATACATATTTATTCCAGTTCTTTATCATTATGCAAATTAAAATTTATAATGGGATCATTTGATTTCATTAGATTAAGTACCAACTCTTCCGATTAAACTTTAGCTGAGCACTGTAATGTTATTTGTGATACTGAAATTAATTCATCAGGATAACTTACAACATATTGATGTTATCCATATAGAACAGCAGTTGGTGCAGCTTCTTTAACAGTATTTGTATCCATAATAGACTGAGATTATGAAATCTTTTCTAATATTTATTCTACAAACGTTTATTCTGCTGCTAAGTATGATGATTTATCTAAATTTGGTATACCATTTAAACAAGTTTTGTAAATTTTTTCTATGTCTAAAGGCAATTATCCTACAAAACATTGTATGGCTATTGAATTTTTAACTTTAGTATAACTAAATACATCTTTTGCTTCAGAGTGAGAAACTATTCTTTCTTATTTTTCTTCCCATCCATTTGTAAAATCATTTTGCATCTATTCCTCTTCTTCGTATATAACATCTTAAAATAACTTATTTTAACTAACATGCAATAAACCACTAAACCATATCCACCCAATAGCTTGTCTTAATTCGTTTCGTTTAAAGAACCCACTTCTTTCAATATTTAATTCAGATGGAAATGGTACACTAGCTAAAAATGAATAATTTGTTGGTAATTCGTCTGATAATTAATATTTATTCAGCGATTTTGTTAATTAACCAAGATCGTTTGACAACAAAAGTACATCGCCAGCAGAAAATCCTCTGCCCATGAGAATAATAATCCCTTATTAAGAAGATATCAAAATAATGTAAAACCTAGTTTCTGTGTACTTGTAATCACACATATTGTTTGGATATTGGTAATTTAATTATAATGAATCCATAAGTTTTTGTTAGTTTATAGCTGATGATGGGCCTAATTCTTAAATAATTTCTTGCAGACTAGCTTCTGGGGTAAAATATTAGAAATCTAAACCCGTTATTTTATTATCTTAAGATAAACAATGAACTAATTTTGGTTGACCATTGTTTCCTTCAATAGATAATTTTTTGTCTCTCATAGAAATAACACTACTATAAATTTTAGAATATCTTGTTCCAAAAAGAACTTCTACTTCATTTTAACCTTCATTAAAACAACATGAAGTAATTTCCAATCTTTGGCTGGAATCTTTGGTTAATAAAAGGGATTATGTTTATTTAGACTTACTAGTACCTGTATATGTTATAAAAACTAAACCTGTCTCAAACACAATAACAGCATACAGTGGTGGGCCCTCGAAATGCTTTTTTGAATTAGGAAGAAGAATGAAGTTTATTATTTGAATCTTACTTATATCACTGCCCGGCTCAATAATGAGTGTGTTCTCCCTCCTCATCAATACACTCATTAACTCTATTTACTATTGATTTGTAAAGTGCTTCAATCACATCAAGGCCTGGTTGAGCCTTGGATAGCTGTGCTACAATAATTAACGTATATAACTCTGTATATACTTCAATAATAAGTTTCAACTTTACCTAACGTTGTATAATTTAACAATCAAGAAAATTGATTTCTCATTATGAAATGGAAGTGGAAGATCATAAGTAAAATAACTGTTGTTTTAGAGTAGCATCAATATATTATTTAATGCTGGGCCCGACTAACCCACTTGATTCCATTCTTCAAGAAACAAAAATGCATTCATTATTTGAATATTGAGAATGAAAGCGACTGTAACTACCTGAATTATAATTCTAATTAAGCGAAGTACCAATACTTCATCTTGAGCTCCCGGTTGAGATTGAAAGAAAAAGTCCTCCATTGTTTTTCGTGATTAAGAAATACCTAAAATCGTTCAGATTGACCCAGTTGAAGATGAACACCGAGGTCCTCTGCAGGTCCAGTGCTTGCGCTACTAGTTATAATATATATTGCGTCCTGTATACCAATCATTGGATCCTCTTATTCTTTTCTCCAATCAGGCTTAACTACCATATATTTTCGAGATAAAATCTTTCATAAATTAGTTTTGTTGACTAAAACGTAGAAATTACACAGGGACATCTTAAACAAGTGATATAACTAGTTCAGATTGGTACAATATTTTATGAATTCATCCGTTGGACCCAGAAATGAAGAGAATACAAACGCTTCAGAACTGCCTAAGTTTGTTAAGTGAATTAGTTGACCTTCCCTAAACATCTTCTACCGCGTTTATTTTTGTCATTGCCGTCCTTTTATTGCATGTGGTAATTTCTATTTTTCCTTTTTGGAATATTAAATACCGACTTTGAATAGTCGATTATGGTCTAATACGATCGAAATCATATTTTTGGCCCTCTTGTGTTAATGAGTAGTTCATGAATAATCTCCAACTTGAGATTATTTATTGGAATTTGTCATCCGCATTAGAAGTGGCAAAATATTTTAATATATAATTACTCACATAGTAAACAAGAAAAAGCAATTCCACCTCCCATAACTGTATTAGCCAGACAAAGAAATATATATTTACTCCACGCGTAAGTGTAGTTCAGATGCTTTTAATTGTATATCCAATACTTCAAAGTATTTTTAATAATCTGTAGTTCTAAAAGTTTAATCATATCTTAATAGTTTGACTTGATGTTGACAGCCAATTGCTACAACAGTTACATTTTAAGATGTCGCAACTTTCTAGATATAATATGGTACAAATTATTTTAAATCGTCTGTATTTTAAAGAATGTGTGTATCACCAAATGATAAAATATCTTTCTACATTGTTTTGAAATTATTATCATCTACTTATGATGATATTAAGATATTTTCGTGTTCGTCCTCAGATACATCAATGTTGAATTATTCTAAATCGAAATCTAATTTAAACTCTGTTTGTTCAGTCATATAGTGTGGTGTGAGTTTTATTATTGAATTCATAATAGTCATTAATTATTATATTATGTAAATAGTGGGACATTTGACTGTTACAAAGTCATTTGAATAAGAATATATATGAATTATGAAACTATGAAAATTGCCATGGCTCAGTCGATGCTTCGTAAGAAGACATCCAGAGCCCTCGAAGAATCCGCCTTCTCGACAAGATTTTACGCCCAAGACGATGAGCAGTACGGTCTTCCAGACTGGTTCGTGCAAGACGAACTTCAGAACAACCAGCCAAACCGCCCTATTACCGCTGAAGACGTAGCCGAAATCAAGGAAAAGCTCAAGGAAATCAACTCGATGCCGAGAACCAAGAAAGAACGCGAAGCCGTCGCTAGAAAGAAGATGCACGCTCACCAGAAGTTATCGCAAGCCCAAGAAAAGACTCAAGAAATTATCAACCGCGAAGACTTGAGCGAAAGAGAGAAGATCAAAAAGCTAAAACAGTTACAGAGCAAATCGATCGTGAAGCCGAAGATGGCCAAGATGGTCTACAGCAATTTGCACAAGGGCTAGGCCGCGTATACCGGTAAGGTCAGCCGAAGCATCAAGTTTGTAGACAAGAGAATGAAGAAAGAAATCAGAGCCGAGAAGAAAAGAGAGAAGAAGTACGGCAAGAGAATAGAGAAGCAACCAAAGAGATGATGTCAGTTTATAACAAAATATTCTTCTTTACTAATCACTACTATGGTTAAAATGAACAACGTATTTTCCTGTATTGAACATTTATACAATGTACACTAACTAATTTTCTTTATTCACGAGGGCTTTTCCTCTTTAACTCAATTTTGAACAGGTAGAGTGAATCACTATTTATTCATTTTGTATTGACTCTATGCAAACAGAGTTATAACAAAAATTATCGTCCCATCAAAATACAAAGTAAAATGTGAATAATATAGAAGTGTACAGTTTTCAAAAGCAAAACTCAAATCTACTATATTTGTATAGATCTATTATTAAATACATTATAAATAACTGAATTATTTCATTCTTCAATTGTACTCCACATCAACGATGAATTCGATTTCTGTCAACAACTCGAATTGCAGTATCATCGACTCCAACATTGCTCAATATTTCTCACCTGATACGCAAAACTAATTAAACTCAATTTATTTGGAAGAATGCCATTATATATTCGCAGATTTGTATTAAGAAAGATAAAATAACACTAATGCTTATTGTAACACAAGCATTCATGAACAGTGCTCAGCATAGAAGTTTAAATAGGTGCTAATCCTATGTCTGGAGCTGCAACTCTAGATCGTGATCAACGAGTCGAATGCGAGCGATAGCTTCATCAAGCAGGCGATACGGCAGATGAGTCGTCAGACACTAACTCATATAGTAATGCGCATTTCTAAAATCATGAACTACTCGGTGGCCACAACTGTGGACACGTTAAAGCGCACTCTGAATATCGTTTGAACGGTGAGTAATATATTTTGATAATGCTAATAATAAAAAAAATGTGACTAAATTATTCGATTTAGATATGAAGGAAATTATTAATTAACTCTTGTTGCATTATATATAACTTTTCTGTTAACTCCCAAACATTTTTCTGTTACACATTGTTATAGTATCACAGTTTGACTGACTCTTGCAAAACTTGACCTGTATCACCTTAAATTTATGCAAGTTGAAATAACACAATGCACTGAAAGTCTATATGAATTCTTAGCTAATTCCAGCAAATTACTTATTCAATTAATTTAATATTAATAATAATTTTGCGGCAATCATACAGAGAATCGCCCGTTTTCATATTTTACTTTTTTTAATAATATTCACGTTTAATGCCACTATATATATTTGAAATGCCAGTATTATGTTTCATAATATTTCGCTAAAACTCAGACAATATAAAAGTTGTGTGATGTAAAAAGTAAAAGATATGTAATTTGAAGTTTAAATAATTTGACGGAAAAAACAAAAATACATTTCTCCGAAGTCCAAATACTGTTAGTATTCTTCTTCTCATTTCCACCTCGTAATAACATGGCAAGAACAGTAACCCGCTGGACCGAAGAAGAAACCGCCTTGCTGAACAAGCTGGTGGAGCAGTACAACAACAACTTCAAGCTGGTGGCAGGAGCCTTCCCCTCCAGGTCCTACAACCAGGTGAAGGGCCACTACTTCAACGAACTCCGTAAGACCCAGAGCAAAGAATAAGAAAGCGTAAACTCGGCTACATTACTAGGTAGAGCCGCCGGATTCACGCCCAGTTTCGATTCAGAAGCAACAGCCGAGAAGAGCAGTGGAGAGCTAGAAATGTCGTTTTACGCATTTTAAGAATTACTAGAGTGAATATTATACATGTGCCATAATATTATTAAATGATTCCGTTTCTAGCTTAGATTTGTGAAATCTAGAAACTCATGATTGTGTTTCCCTCTCGTAATGTACCTCAATGAATGATTGTCATAGTTACTTTAAGTTTAGAATTATATTTAGCGTGTTCTCTGTTTATAATTTATATGTACTATTCTAAGACTTTGATTAGTTGTGTAAGAATATTTACCGCTAATTTTTAATATCATTTTAACACTTAAAAATATATTGGATATGATATTCAAAACAAGACAATATATTGGCATTCTATTAATTAATGAATATTATGTTTCAAAATTCATGATATAATTATTGTCAAAAGTAAACTATTGTTAATAGTTGGATGGCTAAAGTTAAGAAGTGATGGAATATTTTCCATTAGTGAACTAAGCATACTCTTTCATGTGAACAATGGTATTTAGTATAATTGAAATTTATGAAATAATTTACATTCTATTTTGAAAACGATGATGATAAAGAATGGAATGAATAATTTGTAAGAAATTTTGTGTGTGATTGTGACGATCTATTCATCATGAGTGATATGATCAAAGGTATATTTTAAACCTTTATAGTTCGACTATGGACATATTAGATAATTAGACAAACCTAGATTTAAACTAAATTTGAAATCACACTACTGGTAAGTGATTTGTCAACATATCAATAGTTTATGTTAAGAACTTTTTAGGTGAATTCAATAAAAACATTATTTTAGTTAGCGAATTGAAATAAATGTCCAAGTAATTATATTGAAAATAATATATAATCGCACTCTAGAGCGAGTCTACCTAATTTCTACTATTATTTAAATAATGATAAATGATATGCAATGTTAATAATAGCTTGTTGTTATAAATATTATATACACATTAAGTGATAATGCAAATTATTATAGTATTATTAAGATATGTGTATATTTATAGTATATTAGTTATAAAAATACACAAATGTAAATATATTCACGTTTAATAGTTGTTTGAAGCATTAACATTCTACTCCACTTCTTTATTAAAATGGTAAGAGTCGTAGTTCGCTGGACCGAAGAAGAAACCGCATTGCTAAACAAACTGGTACAATAATACAATAAAAACTTCAAGCTGGTGGCAAGCGCCTTTCCATCCAGATCGTATAACCAGGTGAAGAGCCACTACTTTAACGTGTTGCATAAAATACAGATTCATTTAGAAAATATACACATTGAAACTATATAGTATTGCGATTAAGAAGTTAAGACTGAGGAAAGTACTACTAATGATGAAAGTACGACTAATTACCAGGATACATCGCTTTACGTGTTTTAAGAATTATTTGATGAGGTATAATGAGTAGTAATATATATAATGAGTAGTAATATATACACTTTTGTAAGATTGTTAGTTTTTATGACTTTATGTTTTATCGCACTATTAATAATGAACAACAAATATCCTTTTAAAAAGATTTTGTTCTGGTAACTTTTAATTTTTTTAATTGCGTTGTTGGACACTAAATATTCTAAGTTGACCCCGAAGTAAATTTTAAATATATACTGCATTCACCACATTTATTCATCAAAACATGTCGAAGTCCCAGTTCTGGGTCACGAACCTCCAGGCCTCTTGCATGGTCTGATTCGTTTTGAACTGCTTTTGGTACTGCTCGCGTCCCTCTTTGAGTTCTTTCTGGAGCTTGTTCTCCACGTGGCGGGACTTGCAGAGCAAGACGACGAAGACCGCGCTTCCGTCGGTTATTTGAAGTTGGGTTAGCGACTCGCCTTTGTTTTGGATCTTCCGCGCCTTGCTTACCAACATGAAGTTTTAGATTTGGAACAGGGTTTGCACGTGCAAGTACAAGCAGCTGGCGGTCACGTGGCCCCGGATCTCTATCTCCTTGGAATGCTGTTGAAAATTGATTACTAATTTCATATTCTACCATAGAAGTGGAGGAAGTTAGGTTCAAAGGTTTGTAGTACTTAGTTAGCTTTATATTATAATTACAACAGTTGTAACCTATACATGGGTATTTCTCACGTTATTTGACTATCGTACGTTATTTTTGTTTAAGATACGTTATTTTTTGTTAAAGAATTTTATTTTTACGTTATTATTTCTTGACTTAAAATTTTTCTATTTTTGTAAATTTTGTAAGTTTTCTTCAGTTTTCAATTTATGTGTCATTTAATATATTTTTACATATAACGCTTTACATTTACGTCTATGTTGATCATATTAAGTGAATTAATTCAATTTTACTTCAAACTAATGATATCAAGACTCAAAATTAGATCAGTAACGTAGTAACGTACGTTAGTAACGGAAAAATAACGGCGTTATTAAAAGACTTTTAAAAGTTATTTTACACATGTATAGTTGTAACCTTAACATGTATAAATTATAAGATTTAATAGTTACTATTAAATTAAGGGTTCAGTTATACCAGAAAATAAAAGAAACCCTAGTGATAAATGAAAATATTTAAAATTAGTCTATTCTTTATATACAATAATAATTTATTGTTTGAGTTAAAATAGCAATCCAAATTGACTACAAAAGACCCGAAATGTCGATATTTCAAATTTAGTGTCTAATTATTGCTGGGTAACAAATATTGTTGAAATCGCAAGTGCTGATATTTCAACAAAATCCGGTAAGTGCAAACAGCAAATCGATTTATAAATGAAATGAATTAATTATCGTACATGCTCATATCACTTATATGTTGTCATATTCTCAATATTTGACTTAACAAACGACCAATTTTGCAACTGTATAAATGATTTCAGAATTAATTCCATATTTTACAACGATGAGTGTATCATAAATTAGCGCAGTTGCCTAGAGGATCGCTCGTTGTCATATTATTAGCTTTTGAATCTTTTTAATAATACTTCATACAAATAATACCATTAGTATTTAAATATGAAAATAAGAGCATATTTTAACATATCGTTGTAATATAAAAATGTACGATTTCTTTAATAATAACAGAATTAGATATATTCATTGGGTCTATATATGAAAAACAAAAATACATTTCTCCGAAGTCCAAATACTGTTAGTATTCTTCTTCTCATTTCCACCTCGTAATAACATGGCAAGAACAGTAACCCGCTGGACCGAAGAAGAAACCGCCTTGCTGAACAAGCTGGTGGAGCAGTACAACAACAACTTCAAGCTGGTGGCAGGAGCCTTCCCCTCCAGGTCCTACAACCAGGTGAAGGGCCACTACTTCAACGAACTCCGTAAGACCCAGAGCAAAGAATAAGAAAGCGTAAACTCGGCTACATTACTAGGTAGAGCCGCCGGATTCACGCCCAGTTTCGATTCAGAAGCAACAGCCGAGAAGAGCAGTGGAGAGCTAGAAATGTCGTTTTACGCATTTTAAGAATTACTAGAGTGAATATTATACATGTGCCATAATATTATTAAATGATTCCGTTTCTAGCTTAGATTTGTGAAATCTAGAAACTCATGATTGTGTTTCCCTCTCGTAATGTACCTCAATGAATGATTGTCATAGTTACTTTAAGTTTAGAATTATATTTAGCGTGTTCTCTGTTTATAATTTATATGTACTATTCTAAGACTTTGATTAGTTGTGTAAGAATATTTACTGCTAATTTGTAATATCATTATATAACTTAATAATATATTGGAAATGATATCCAAAACGAGGTATGATAACGCATAATTCACTGTACCATCGCGATACTCTTTTGATCAAAACATGTCGAAGTCCCAGTTCTGAGTCACGAACCTCCAGGCCTCTTGCATAGTCTGGTTCGTTTTGAACTGCTTTTGGTACTGCTCGCGTCCCTCTTTGAGTTCTTTCTGGAGCTTGTTCTCTATAGGTTATACTCATTTATATTACCAGAATTAAATGATGATATTCATATTTATTCAAATTTTTACATATAGAAATATTATAAGAATATCTCTCACATCAGAAGAAGAAATTTTCATATTGAGAACCGCCTGGCAAGAATTCGCACAGCAAACTCATTTCAGGAACAAGACCAACTGGGATTGGCTGCAATGGCATTAACATTCTAAGCATTTGACGAGCGGTGGCATAGTTTTTGCTTGTTTGAGGTACAAGCTATAAGAGTGGGACGGCATAAACTCTGAGTACAAATTATTCGTACATTATAGATGAATTGAAGTATACGTCAGCTTTGACTTAGTTTGGAAGGATCCAGTGTTCTTCACCTTCTCTAACTTCTGCCCAAGTATCGATGGTCTTGTCGGCAGTTCTTCCTCTGAACAAATAGTCTCTGCACATTCTGCGCATAAGTCTAGTAAGGTAGAAATCAATAACACGAGTCTCGTCCCATGGAAGAGCTCCGATTGGTTGAATAAACACTCTGAGTCTTTATTCTGCTGGAACCACTTTTGTGATTTCGTCATTCAAGGCGTGAATACCTTCAACAACCAAAACACCTTGTGGTGGGAGAGTGAATTTCATACCATTTCCTGGCTTTTATTTAACGAAATCGTAGGCAGCCATGGTAACTTCTTTTCCAGCAAGTAAGCCGGTTAAACATTCTTTGATTCTGTCCAAGTCGAGAGCTTCTAAATGTTCAAAGTCAGGCTTATCAGTTCCAGGAACTCTTGGGGCTTTAGCTGGATCACCGTAAAAGTCATCTAATGAAACACGAATTGGTTCAAAGCCACGGGATCTCAAGTGGCATGAAACTCTGTTGGCAAATGTGGTTTTACCAGAAGAAGAAGGACCAGCAACAAAGATTATCTTGGTTTTGTCGGTGGCTCTAGCAGCCACTTCGCCAATTTGCTTTTCGTGATTAAATTCAGCATAGGAAATAGCATTAGCTAGTTTCTTTGGATCTGAAACTAATTTGTTAATTGAAGCAATTGATTCAAACCCAATAGTTTGGGCTTATTACATGTACAAATCCATAATTTAGCAAATATCTTTTTAGAGACGTTCGCTGTTACGAATTGGTGACAAATCAAGATTAGCGAAATCTTCGGAAAATCTTACAATGAAACCTTAATTATAAGGGACAAGCTTATATAAGCCCTTGCAAACACCTGTGTGAGAAAATACGGGGTTACGCCATAGCAATCTAAAGGTGTAGTCAGGAGCTTGCATTTCAATCATAGATTCGGTGGGGTTGTTCAATGACAAAATTAATTCGTATGCGACCATGTGTCTTATTTTCTTCATTTCCTGAGCTGCGTCATGATGAGATAAAGAAGCTCTCATAAGTGGAAGATTTAGTTCAACTAAGCGATTAATTTCCTTTTCAATAGCTTATATATCTTCAGAAGTGCAGTTCATATCAGTAAATTGGAAGAACAAACCACGTTGGATCTTATATTTCAAGTGAAGAGTAAGACCTGGGAATCTATGAACAGCAGCTGATTGTACTAAGAAGCTCAAAGTATCAGTAAGCATTGGTACTGCGTCTTTGTCAGTTTTATAGACAGGTTGAACTTGGCTCTAAATGTCTATTGGCTCTTGCAAAGAAAGCAATTCATTATTAGACAAAACAGCGACAACATTGGCGTCGTATGGTAAGAACTGGATAGCTGGAGTTCCAGATTTAACTTCAACTGTTTAATTAGTAGTGAGTATTTTCACTTAAATGTTAGTATCATAGATATCATAGATTGACATAGATAGATTGAAGGTGTGGAGTGGAATATAACATTTAATAAATTGAATATAATGTAACATATTACTTTTAATAATATTTTAAATATAAATTATTTACGCTATTTAAGAAGCTGACGTAGATCTCGACTTCTTCCAACAAGTCCAGGCCAAAATAGACGACCGCGAGCAGAAGAACCTGTTCTTGCAGGAGCTGGAGGTCTGCAAGCAGAGAGTCATGAAGCAGTACTACAAGAGGTTCGTGCAGTACTGCAAGATGTGCGGCGGCAACACCTGGGAGGCCATGCGCAAGCTGCTCGCCTTCGAGATGGACATGTGCACCATCATGCTCCGCGTGAACATGCTGAAGAGCACCAACGACTCGCTCCCCGGCGAGCTCTACCCGCAGTTCGGCGAGCTGTACCCCTTCATCCACGACGTCTTCGCAGGCCTGAGCGACTACGACTCCGTCATGAACGCCCTCAACGACTACCCAGAGTACAGAGACTGCATGGAGCAGGCCGTGACCCAGGAGAAGGGCTTGCTGGAGGTGTTCAAGGCCAAGAAGGTCGCCTACCTCGAGGAGTGCATCAACACCCAGTACAACCTGGGCTTCATCTACGCCTACCTGCAGCTGAGAGAAATGGAGGCAGAAAACGTGTTCCTCATGGTCCAGGGCTGCGTCATGGCCCAGTCCGACGCCGCGAGGTTCCAGCTGAGAAAGTGAGAGAAGTCTTGATATATAAGTATTGAATATTTTCACTCAGTAACCTGTGCCGATGAGAGCTTCGACGATCTTGACGCCCATGACGTAGCCGGCTCCGTTGGCCTGGCCTGGGCCGACAGCGACCACGATCTGGCTTCCAGCTGGGGTGCAGAAGACCCAGGCGGCGGCTGGCTGGTCTGGGACGGCTGGGTCGTTCTTGCCGGCGAGGTAGACGACCTGGCAGTTGAGCTCGTCGTCGGTGTCGGTCTTGATGAAACGGCAGCGGTAAGCGTTGAGGTTCACGCCGTTGGTTTTGAGGTAGTCCTCGCCGGTTTTGGTGGCGATGGAGTTCATGATCTGTGGTGGAACTACCTGGAGGTAGTCGGACTTAGATCTGTCGACTGCCCAGAGGCGGCTGGCGACGTGGTTTTCGCCTTTGTAGATGGCGACACCCATCACTTTACCAGTACCAAGATAACCTTCAATCCAAGCGTCCATTATTGAAGGTGTGGAGTGGTGTCTTAAAAATAGATTTGTCGTTTATTTTTCTTATCATCGTTGTTATTGTCAACTTTAAAATCTATTTTAACACGGATATGTTATTTTATGAGATTTTAACATGTTATACACAGCCACACTACGAGTTCCGTATAAAATAATATGTTAAATTTTGCACAATAAGTTACTCTTTTAAAAATTTATTATTAATTTGGCAAATACAATACAAGTAATTTAAAACAAACTGCACTAAGTTGTTCGGAAGATAAAAGCTAATAATAATCGAGATTATGAAAGGAGGTGATAACATGGTTAAATCTATTTTGATAGAGAGAAATTCGTATGTTTCTTTGGGTAGAAAAGGAAAGATGAGACCAAAAGGCTGGTATTTTCCTAATTCACGCGTATTGCGTTCGTTCATCTAATTTAAAGAAAAAATGGAAAAGTGTTTCTATTATTTAGGGAAATAATGCAGCAAACCTCTCTCTCACCACTCGACCCTGAGGTAGACCTCGATTGCCTCCGCGATCGCCTTCAGCACCATCTTCGTGTCGTCCCCTTCTCCCAGAGGGGCCGAGCCCACCGTTTTCACCCAGCTGCCCTCGTCCTTCCTGAACTGGAATATGATAAGTGGTTTGAGCTTCTTCCCTCCGCTCAGTAAACCTCCGTTTTGACTCGGGTTCTCACCGAACGCGTAGAACTCGCCCTATTTTGAGAAGGAGCGCCCGGATTCGGTCTCGTCCTGCTGAGTGATCACCGTTGACTCGAGGATGCGCCTCTCCGCGAAGAACTCTAGGAGCCCGCCGTCAATGAGGCCGGTTCCGTAATCGACCTTTCCATCGTTAATTTGAATGTTCTGCACCCCGCGGAGGGCCCTGAAGATCTTGGCAGCGTCCACACCGCACACGTCAATCGAGCCCGGAATTGGAGCGAAAATGGGATAAATCTGATCCGGAAGCTTCGTGAACACGGGCGGGGTCGGGCCCTATGGTTGGAGCTTGTCATTTAACTGAATGAGCTGCGGCTAAAAGGTTGACGGCTTCAAATTTGTAGGCTGCTGCGAAATGAGCACGAAACTCATGTTATTCTGCGTGAAATTGGAAATGTAGACAGTTGAAAAAGACTTAAAACCGTCATTTTTGTGCTGCACATCCTAAAACTTGGATTGCGGCTACTCATTCGAGAAATAACTGCCAAAGACCCAATGCACCTTCTTGTTAAACACCTCCTGACAATTTGTTAACAACGCAACCAAATTCGTCATAAACACACCAGCCGTTGTTATTAGCACACGGCCGTTTTTCTACACAACCACCGTGGAACCAGGCGAAGATTTCTGTAACTGCTTTATTTACTACAACGCAAACAAATGAGGAGTTATTATATCCTTTGGAATATAAAGCGGATGAAGATTATCAAGATTTTCACGAGATGCCTCGTCCTCGAAGAAACGAATCAAAAAGCCATTCAACATATTTTTAATTTCCTCAAATCCAGTACTAGGAGCAGAAGGAATTAAAGCTTGCTTACGATGCGGAGTAAAAAGAGGAATATCTGAACCCTCTGAAAACGCGATGGCAGTAACATAATCCATGCAACGCAATGCAGCTTACTCACTACACGGTCTATTTACTGATAATACAATATTGTAAGGGAATATTTAACGTACTATGGTCGTTTGACGCTGTGATCTAAAAGTTTGTGTTAAAAATGTTGAGTATGTAGTCTTTCCAGCTAAGTTTTATGTCATTTACATCATACCAACTAATCTTTTTGACACATTCATCATCATTTCTAATAAACCATCAGAATCTTTATCAAGTGATTACAACACATTTTTGCAATTATTATAGTAGTAATACAATTACGGCATATCATGTTCTTCGATGCCTGCCCATAATATAGAACAAAAATTTTAACCAATTCTCTTGGATTCTTGCTCTTCAACCCCATTTTAATATGAATCCATTTGAGAAGTGGTAAAATCATCCAATAACCTACTTATAAGCTAGAATCGTTATTAAATAGTATATTATAACGATAGCAGTGTGTTTACCTGTTATTTTACAGGAAATAGTGATAATTCAATTGAGTTAGGACACTAATCCAATCACATTAAAATATATAATCAATATAATTATTTATTGTTAGTGTTCAATCGAGACCACTCCTCGTCGAATCAATGAGTTTCATTACTAATAATATGGCCTTGTATAACAGCCGTTATGGCGACATGGAAGCGTTCTTGCGTTCTAAAGTTGACACAATATTGGGCTAAGCAGAGTATTCCTCATTCGCCTAACTACCATCTTTCTCTGAATTATAAACAGCTATATCTTCTACTCACCTAGGTCCAGCGATAGCAAATATCCGTGAATCAAACGTACCACAATTACGTCAGTCTTTAGCTGAACTAATCGCAAAAGATATTGAAGAAATTGAGATAGAATCAGAATCTGCCTTGCACACATTCATCCAATTGATAAAGCACAAATATATAATCGAAAACATCTTCTTACTGCTAGTTCGCGCCGTCCAAAGCCGAAGCGATTCTTAAGTTGTCAAATTCCACCCACTCGGTATGTGCGAACAACTCAAAACACTTGGTAACGCCGCTGACGAAGGCGTGTTCAGAGCCGTTTTAGAATCCACCCCAGTGTCTGCTTACTTCTAAGAAGCTGACGTAGATCTCGACTTCTTCCAACAAGTCCAGGCCAAAATAGACGACCGCGAGCAGAAGAACCTGTTCTTGCAGGAGCTGGAGGTCTGCAAGCAGAGAGTCATGAAGCAGTACTACAAGAGGTTCGTGCAGTACTGCAAGATGTGCGGCGGCAACACCTGGGAGGCCATGCGCAAGCTGCTCGCCTTCGAGATGGACATGTGCACCATCATGCTCCGCGTGAACATGCTGAAGAGCACCAACGACTCGCTCCCCGGCGAGCTCTACCCGCAGTTCGGCGAGCTGTACCCCTTCATCCACGACGTCTTCGCCGGCCTGAGCGACTACGACTCCGTCATGAACGCCCTCAACGACTACCCAGAGTACAGAGACTGCATGGAGCAGGCCGTGACCCAGGAGAAGGGCTTGCTGGAGGTGTTCAAGGCCAAGAAGGTCGCCTACCTCGAGGAGTGCATCAACACCCAGTACAACCTGGGCTTCATCTACGCCTACCTGCAGCTGAGAGAGATGGAGGCAGAAAACGTGTTCCTCATGGTCCAGGGCTGCGTCATGGCCCAGTCCGACGCCGCGAGGTTCCAGCTGAGAAAGTGAGAGAAGTCTTGATATAATGTATTGAATATTTTCACTCAGTAACCTGTGCCGATGAGAGCTTCGACGATCTTGACGCCCATGACGTAGCCGGCTCCGTTGGCCTGGCCTGGGCCGACAGCGACCACGATCTGGCTTCCAGCTGGGGTGCAGAAGACCCAGGCGGCGGCTGGCTGGTCTGGGACGGCTGGGTCGTTCTTGCCGGCGAGGTAGACGACCTGGCAGTTGAGCTCGTCGTCGGTGTCGGTCTTGATGAAACGGCAGCGGTAAGCGTTGAGGTTCACGCCGTTGGTTTTGAGGTAGTCCTCGCCGGTTTTGGTGGCGATGGAGTTCATGATCTGTGGTGGAACTACCTGGAGGTAGTCGGACTTAGATCTGTCGACTGCCCAGAGGCGGCTGGCGACGTGGTTTTCGCCTTTGTAGATGGCGACACCCATCACTTTACCAGTACCAAGATAACCTTCAATCCAAGCGTCCATAAGATGTGAAGTGGTAACTATTTCAATCATAATGTCAATAAAATGTGTTTATTTAGCAATATATTTATATTTAAGAATGACTGATGCTCCAAAAAACAAAGGAAAGGACGTTTGAGTGAAGATAATTTGAGAGATAATTATCTTATTTTGCTGTTACCTATAACAACTACAACATTCCAATGTTTTCCAAATGTGATTTAGAAACTTTATATTTAGAATGCTGATTAATTTGAAAATTATAGGATTTCATATGATAACTGTATGATAATATTTAAGATTAGAACATTATCATGCCACTTCAAATTTAAATGCTTTTGTTAATTAAATTATTTACTTCGATGCTAACTATACGCTATATAACTATATTTTCACTATTGTTAATATTCCTTGTTAGTATTTTGTTTTCTTTGCGCTTAAGTGAGATTAATATGCATAATATTGTTCCTTCAGGCTAATATCGTTAAGATTTAGAATTTGTTGCATAATATAATAAAAAATACAATAAATAGTAACATATTGTATTTATATAATCAGAAAAATAATAAATATGTAACTAATCCGACTTAGAATATTTATAGTTATTTGATAAAGTATTTACAAATGCTTTAGAACAAATTTCTATAAATTAGAGCCAATTAGAATCATATATTTCATATTACAAACATGACAACTTATTGTAAAAATAGTTTTGTAGTAAAGATTAGAAAAGCTCTTATTATATAATTAATTTATATGAAGATTAGTATAATTAGATAGATTTTGCGAATAATATAACATAAATAATTTCAAATGTGCAAAATGTATTAATATATTCAATTAAATCAACAGTAAAAATCGAATTTTATTCGCCATCAATGAATGCTAAAACTTCATTATCCGATATTAATTCTATATTAAAAACATTAATAATAGTCGGCACACCACTTTTAATTGT
Organism: Hexamita inflata; assembly: GCA_963988835.1. Lineage (NCBI taxonomy): Eukaryota > Fornicata > Diplomonadida > Hexamitidae > Hexamita > Hexamita inflata. The sequence continues at coordinate 143,158 of CAXDID010000709.1, forward strand.
GTTAGAATTTATTTTTAATAAATAGCAATACCAATTTGTATTTATCTCCATACTAAATTTGTGTTATATAATAGTTATTTCATAAGCTTTAAATTATGCTTTTTTGCCATTATACGATCTTAAATATACTAGTTTAATTTAAAATATATTGGTTGTCTATATGTGCGTGGTTTAAATATTTTTTACAAAGAAATTCGGAAATAATCTAGGAAAATACCTGTTGATAGGAAAATAAAAGTATAATGAATCAAATCAATAGTTATAAACTACTATAAGCTTAAAAAATCAAGCACAACTTATGGAACAATTATAGCAACGTATCACTATCCCAACTTAAGACGAAGGGAAAACTGAATTACAACATAATATAATAAAATATTAAACTGTAATTTTTACACTCTACAGTGCATGGGTAACACAACTAAAATAAGAACTTCTTATGTTTGTTATTTAGTTAACTTGTTTTGTTACAATGTTCAGTACTAAACTACTACACATGACAATAATTGCATAAATGGGAATAGTATGTTGTATTATTTCATTTGTAATAAATTAACTTAATTCTTGTGTATTAGTAGCAGTTAACAGTTCATCTTTCTTTAAATTTGGAGAATTTGATTTAAAACAACATTTTTAATATAATACGTGTTACTAATACCTTTGTAAATTATTTACAGAACATTAACTAAAACTTGTAAGCAAATAAAGTGAATCAAATAATTTGTACACTTTTTTCAAAAAACAAAACTAACCTAGAACTTCTAATTAGCCTATTATTAAAAATACATAGTCTTATGATTCTAGTGATGAACCTTTAGTTACTAATAATTTCAGCTCATTAAGTAGTAATTCTATAAAAGCTACTTAAATTAAAGAGAAATTAACATTTAATTAATTTAAAGAACTTGCTAAATCTAAATTATTAAAATCTAAAACACTATAAATTGTTACAACTTTTATTTTAATTATGTTGGGGTTAATATTTGGTCTAGCTAATATTGCTTGTTCTTTTGAAATAAATATTAACACGTTCAAAAGCTCTACTAATTTAGATTTTGAAAAATAATTTATAGCTGGTTATGCATCACCTTATTAGTTGTCATTTAATATGTCTAAAAATATTACCAGCGAATTATCTTAACAAGTTATTTATGAGGCGATAGTTGATTTAACTACTAATATAAATAAATAGTTTGAAACTCCTATATTATTTTATGATGATATTAAATGTCCTTTTTTGCTAAATGAGAAATATTATACCGTTAATGAATCTAAATTTTATTTAGATTTGTATTATAACTATGAAAATGGGTAAGATATGACTAATTATTCCAAAATTGATATTTAGACCGCAATAACGTTAAATTAATTATACTCAGAATAATCTTAGTTAAATATGAAATACTTTTATTGCTATTTGTACCCGAATATATCAATTAATGGTGAATTATCAACAACATTTGTACCATAAGTTCGTAAATAGCTACATTTATTCAAAGAATATCTATCTGAATCACTTATCAATAATAGTGTAGATGTTAAATTACTTGGTTATGGTGTTTATTTAAATGATATTAACACGGAAGCTACACATTTTGCTTGGGTGTAAGTAATAATTTAAACATGTATATCATTCGTATACATTTTTATAACAACATATGCTCTAATATTTTCATTATTGACGATAGTTTTCTATTAAGTTGTTTTGCAATTAAGTAACTTAGTCATAAGTGTAATATACAAAGCCCATGGAGGATCTGTTTAGTCATTAAATCCTTATGTTTTATTAATAAATTCCTTCTTTGTAACGTATTTTGTTTGTGAATTTTGCTCTAAGCTGATAATGGAATTGAGAATATAGTATGTAAAATCGATAAATTTTGAGAAGTCGTTAGACAAACTTTGGGGAGAATGTTTAGGATATTTTTCTATATTTGTTGTAATTTTGCTAACAGGGTGTGTCTTTTAATACACCAGAGTTGTTATAATTCAATAAATAGCAGGAGCGTTACTATTTGATGCACTATTTTATGGATTTTTTGTTGTACCTATCTCTGTTATTTCAATGTTCGGATTAATTGGAGTAAAAGGGTTATGGCCTTCAAAAATGATGTTTGGTGAAGAAAGAGTGTGAATTTGATTTCACATAAATTTGCTTTAAATCGATTGACTAATAAGTGTTTGCGAAAATTCTTATTATTTTTGACAGTCTACTAATCATTTTAATACTTATAACGTGAATATCACATATCATCGAGATCAATAGAAAGATTGCTGCATTCTTTTGAACCATCTTCATCATCGTCGTCGTTGACTATAGCTTGTTCACTGGGGCTGCGATTAACTTCAGCTTTGCTACATTGCAATTATAGTTTGAGGTTTCTGACTTCATCTGTGAGTTGCTTTTTCTTTTCGAAATATACCATAAAATCGCCACCATGTTCAAGTTTATATTCAACTGCCGCGAGTTCTTTTTCTTTTTGAGTTATGATTTGTTCTAACTTTGATGTGTCAGTCATGGTTTGGATTGAAAAATATTTTAGTATCTGGTTACGTTAGTTAATTAATAGCATTTACATTTCTTTCAAATGGATGAAGCGCGTTAGGACATTAGTGCCAATCGCGAGGTGCAGTTTCAGCGTTATAATTTAAATTAAATATATCATGCAAAGTTGAATGACGATGCAGTGCATCCGTATAACAATGCACGTATGGACTATCTTAAAAAGATGAAGCATCAGAAGTAGGATAATTAAAGGAAGAGTTTTGAGCTTCAGAAGAAGCAAATGCTAAAATATAGTGACGAATTCTGGCGAAATTACAATTGCGAGGTGCGCCACAAAATTTGTGAATTGTTAGAGGCTAAGCGTTTGCTTGAGCTGTAGTTGCAAACAACAGATGAGACAAATAAAGATAAAATTTGTTAAAAACTGGCCGATAATGAAAAACGTGTAATTGAAATGAAGGAGGAATTAAAAACCGCCCAAGAAAAACTAAAAGAAAGTATAGAGTAAAGAAAGGCTGAAAAAACTGAGTGACCTATATACATAAATTCATTTTCCCTGACTCTTTAGAGCCTGTAGCATCTTCTACACGTCCATAACCCACTACCTGCATTCCTCACCGGATCTGCACGCGAAGAAATACTTCTTGTTATCCTTAACTTTCGTGTACAAGAAAAAGACGTTGTCGTGATCTAAAAACTAACCGAAATATTGAGCAGACTCTATTTCGTCTAATGGTAGCGTATTTACCGCATCGTAACTTTTATCCTTTTTACCCCAATTCATTCCCTAACTAGTAAGCCAAACAAACCTATTGTCCCACTTATACTTAGATTTGCCACCATACTCGCCACTAAGCTTATCTAGCATTCCTTCTCTCACAACGTCGGCCATTATTAGTAGTGGAGTGGTCACAAAAGTACGAGCAGCAATTAATTTAATGTAAACTTTAATGTATGCACAATTAATAACACGCCAAAATATGAAAAGTTTTCAATGAAATTACAACATATGAATGTTAATCTTCTAAAATTCGTTGGATTATTAATATTGAATCTTTAAAAACGGTCTGAGAAGGTATGATAAATGATTATTTCAGTTTTATTACACAATTTTCTTGATATTTTAGAATTATATAAATGTAGTTTACTTGTTGTGTGTTCATTTGCTTTGGTAAATAATATATAATATTTTATAACACATCTTAATAAGATCCACTTCACTGGATGGAAGATTTCTAAGACAATATTTAATAATTCGAAGCCGACATTAAAAAAGCTTAATAATAGTATGCATAGTACAAAACATCAAAATAAGCTGTTGATTTGACTAAAGCGTAAAGCTCATTAAAGAAAGCGAAGTCTATATTAAGTCAAGCTCAAAATATTGTTAACACAATGTCTGCAGTTGATAAATAGAAAACTAGCACGTCTTTAAAATAACACTAACAATAACTTGAGCAGCTTTAAACTGAAATGAATTAATAGCAACTTAATGAATAAATTGCTCTTCCTAAGAACACTCAAGGAGCTTAAAAGATGCAACAAGCAGTAAGCTATACTGATGATGCACTCAGAAATGCCAAAGAAGCTAACACACTTGGTAGTGATGTAGTTATGAATCTACAGTAATAAAACAACCAAATGAGAGGAATAAGCAGTAAAACAACAAATATTACTGCCAACACAGAAAAGAGTAAAAAACTTCTTGCAGAAATGATTAAAAAAGAAAAGGGTGTTAATTTTCTGTTATATCTTACTAGCGCTATTATGTTAGCATCTGACGGTTTGGCATTCTGGTTATTCCATAAAAAGTGATTGGTGATATTCTTTTTAAATTACAATTAGTTATGTTAACAAATTTTTTCCTTTTGAATGTAATATTCAATATTATAACATATTTCCACTTAATATTTACGAAACTATAATTGCGCCCACTCCATTCATAAATGTCTGTTTGGAATGAAATTTTAGTAAAAGTTGGTAAAAAATATAATATAATATCATGGGGACGAGAAATAGATGCTGGAAGATCATTTGGTATTCTTAGGCTCTCTACAGTATTTATGAAAGCTCATCATATTCTAGCTTTGTGTTAGGCTATAGAATAAGGAGCACATCTATTATAAGAGATATCAATACACTTTTCAGCGTTTGAAGATAAGCATGATCAGCTTGTAAATCCATTTTTGCCTAGAGGAATACATTATCAGTATTTATCATATTTGGATCACCCTATACCATAAGTGTGCAACCCATATCCATAAAAGAAAACGGGTACTATTTATGATCGATTAAATGGCGAAGGTTAAGGCAAAGCTTCCACTGATTTGAAACCAAAAGATAAAGAAAAAACAGAAGCGACAGAATAAATGAATAGTAGCAAAGGATTCTAATTAGCCTTGCAAAAATTAATGAAAACAATATGTGGGAAAGTTTAAGAAATGTGCAATTTGAAGTTATTAGCATTTTACAACTTAAATATTTAAAACTTCTCAATAAAATTATAAAATGAACTACAAGATGGATTATACCACATTTCATCAACGCAATTTTTATTTGAAGGATTGATATTTAGAAACTGTGAGTTGGAACGTAGAGCAAATTAATTAATTGGAGCACTTGCAGAAGTTTTTAGCCTTAAACTTTTGGTTCTATCTAATGTTGGTCTTTCAGATATCAAATAAGATCTTAAATTACTATTAGAAAAGCATTAAAGCGAGCGCGATTAAAAATTATGGGAACAGAGTTTAAAGGATCGTAGAATCTCATTCAGCAGAGCTAAAAGTGATGTGAGATCGTTAAGCGCGTCAAAGTCCACTAAAAAGTAACCCTTTGTTGATTTAAATAAAATAAATGACTAACCTGTTGAGTAACTTCAACCTAAGTAAAAGTACAAATTTACTCCGGAAGAGTTGAAGTCAATGCGTATTCGTCATGAGCTCAAGGGAATTTAGTACATTGATTTGGGTTACAATGATTTGGACAATAAGTTCTTGGAGTCGATAATAGAAACGTTGATTAACGATCACTACGTGAATTCTTTGGATTTGATTGGAAACAAGTTCGATTTGCGTGTGAAGACGATTCGCAAGGGTTAGAATGTAGTGCAAATTGATTACGGGACCGAGGAGCTGCTTGACTGGGATTTATGGGAGCAGGACAGACCTCCAGTGCGCACGACGCCCGTTTTAGTCAGCCGTTACGCTCAGTAGCCCAAAGCAGTGTCCCCAAAGATTAATAAGCTCAAACCTCAAATCCTGAACAACAAAGTATATTTACCAGTTGCTCTAGCTGCTCAGTGCGATGTGCTTGACAAGATTGACCACTATTAAACGCTGGATAACTTCCAGCGCTTCATTTTGCACACCTCGGTGCCTAATTTCATGCGCTACAGTCAAATATAATCCGTTCAGCTCCTTCAAAACTACTCCAGCTCAAGTTCAGAGCTCGAGGAGCTAAAACAGTTATAAGCGCACCCACTGGTTCGTTTGATGCTCCAGAACACAACTTTGACGCACGTTTCTCTGGGCGAGGAGACGAACTTCGCCCTCAAAAAGTTCGTTGAGCTCAGGCTCGAGCTGAACAAAAGGTGCGTGACGGAACTCCTCACCAAATTTGCTGAGAGGGAGCTGACCAAAATTGAAAAGGAGGAGATAGACTAATCACTCGGACTGAATCTTAAAAATCCAACATCGCTGTTTTAGAAAATTCAGCACCAAAGGTCCATATCGCATTAAAGGCAGTCCAGATCAGCATCCATACAAAGATAACGAGAAGAACAGAACGTGAAACTACCACTGCAAGAAATCTCACTGCCAAAGAATAATAAAGCTTACGACCTGGTAAAATAATTCGCAAAAGCTAAATCTGCACCCAAAAAACTTAGAGACCTGCAAATAAAAACAACCGAAAGCATAAAACAAGACAGAGCCAGAACAGCCAAAACAAAATCACAACAACAGAAAAAAGTTACTAAAGTACTCAGCACATCCAGGAGCTACTCTAAACAAAAGAACGATGTAAGCTCACCAAGCGGCAAAAAAGACTCCCAGATGCAAATTTTACAGCAACAAATCCAACAACAAAAAGAAGAGCTTGAACGACTACAAAAGAAACTGGCCAAGAAAAAGAACTCAAGCTTCGACGAAGATTCAGAACCAAGTTAAGGTAAAGCCGGACAAATCAAGTACAAAAACCACTAAGATGATTACCAAGAACCAGTTTAGGATACTTTATTTGATGATATTTTGGAAGCTGCTTATTAAATGCTCATGAGACGGGCAAAAGACGATAAAACCAAAGCACTTGCATTATTTAACTAACACTAAGATGAAATTCTGGTTGAATGTGAGAAGTTGATGAGAAAAGTGTAAATGGGCGCGGTTCCAGAGTCCGAGATTGCGAACGAGCTTGTAAAAGTTGTAGTTATATGAGAATATATATAGTTGTTCAATTTGTCATATGTACATTATAAATAATAATGCACCCTAAAATGCTCTTTATTTACCCATATTGTTTTTAATATTACGGTTCGAGTGACAACAATATAATAGATCTAAATAGGATAAATCACACAAGTATCATTCTAACACCAGATTGAAGATTCTTTTATCCAGGCAGTACCCTTCGTACAATAATATCTCTTTGTTGTTGAATATGTAGCAGTAGGGGAATTTATCAATTACGCTTTTCCCGAGGTTTCGCATGAATATTCCGTTGTCGAAGTAGCACGGGTTGTTTCTGAAGTATTCGTGTGCGATTTCAGCGCTCGTCGCTTCGTTTTAGTTGTTTATTAAAACTATTTGCAGTTTTTGGAACTGTTCCTTCTGCGTTTTGAGGCTCTCGTAAAACGTAATGATTTTGTGGAGCTCGGTCACGTTGAAGAGGTCGTAGTAAATGAACATAGTCTGCTGAAATCTATTTGCAGAAACTGTTTGCAGCTTCAGCGGCTCAACGGACGGCCTGAACTTCGGTTTTTGAATATTTTTCATTGTGGAATGGAAATGCTTGTATATGCTACTAAAATAAAATAGTTTCAGCATTCCACTCCAATGAACTCGTTCATAATAGGTGTTACCATTCCCATGATACTATATGTTGCGTACTAAATGATAGAACGCAAACATATTAAAGAAATTCAAGAACTCATAAAAGGAAGCACGCAACTGGACAATATGGAGCCAATTTTCAAACTACTACAGAACAAAAACAATATGGAAGTAGCAGCCAAAATACTTGAAGCAGGATTCGGAAAATTCATATTTGACAAAATGATCATCAACTAAATTCACTTCACTCATGTGATTACGACAGAAAACTTTATGATGTTCAAAATGCAAGCAGATGTTGACTTGTAAACGACCAACAATGGAACTTTCCTTAGCGAAACTGCTTTCTTCAATTCTAATAAAAATAATACCACATTATTTTACATAAACTAAATTGATGCAACAATTTAGTTAAGCAGCACTTTTTTAAAAATACAAAAAGTTGAAACTGACTACACATTTAAAGTTGAAAACCAAGTCAATTTGGCAAACATTGAAATAGTAAACTAAATGGTAAAAGGCGTGATCGACTAACGTGTACTTGATGCTGTTTAAAAGAAATTTTCTATCGAACTTAAAGAAAAGGAAGATAATGAAAAAGATAATTCTAAAACTGAAGAATAAGCAAATAAAGAATGAGCGTTTAAGGATATATATAGTTATAATATTAATTAATCATATCTATTTATATACATACACTTACATACACATAAATCATTCTCAATACAAATATTACACTTCATCTTCTAGGATTGCTTGTAAGAAACAATCTGAGTTATGTATTTAAATTGAAGTGGTTCATCATTACTTATTTATTTTTCTGAAATAATTGATTTCGATTAAATTGATTTATATTTTATTTATAAATAGTTAAGGGGAAAAAATGAAATATTAATAATTTATATTGCGAACTGATTATATTTTTGTATTATAGTTGAATGATTTTTGTAGTATTTTCTTTATTATTTTCATCAGCAGTTAAGGAGACACTTTACAATGAATAATAATCTAATTAAACTCATGTGTTAAAAAGTTTAACACATGTGAAACACCCTAAGTGAAACATAACTCAATTAGGTGTAAACTTAAACATAACCGAATTATTATCATAATCTAATATATTTCTACTAATTCCACCACTTCAAGAATATTATGAGATTGGTAATAAACTATTAACAGCATTCCAAAGAGATAGAGATCCGTGGTCATACTACAGCCAGCTGCTTGTACCTGCACGTGTAAACCCTGTTCCAAATCCAAAATTTCATGTTAGTAAGTAAAGCGCGGAAAATTCAAAACAAGGGTGAATCACTAACCCAACTTCAAATAACGGACGGAAGCGCGGTCTTCGTCATCTTGCTCTGCAAGTCCCACCACGTGGAGAACAAGCTCCAGAAAGAACTCAAAGAGGGACGCGAGCAGTATCAAAAGCAATTCAAAACGAACCAGACCATGTAAGAGGCCTGGAGGTTCGTAACCCAGAACTGGGATTTCGACATGTTTTGATAGATGAGTAGTATATTATGGTGATTGCAGTAAAATAATTTAAAATAACTTCGGGTCGACTTAGAATATTTAGGGTCCAACACAACGCAATTAAAAAAGATTAAAAGATACTCAGAGTTTTAAAAAGACTTGGAAATACAAATATACTGAAATCAGTATATTAACAAAAACAATCGCATTACACAAAATTATTGTTCACTAAATATTCAAAAGAAAACCATTATAAATAAATAAATTACAAAATAAACATATATAATATTTGGTACTATAATCATTCTAATAATTCTTAAAATACGTAAAATGATATATCTTGATCTAGATTTTCATTGGTTTACAAAGTACTTTTCTCAGCCGTGATTTCTAAATCAATACTTTGTGTTTCAACGAGTTATCGTTATTTCTTTGCTTTATTTTTATTTTCTTATTTTTATTCTGATTTATTCTGGTTTTTGTGCAATTCGTTAAAGTAGTGGCTTTTCACTTGGTTGTACGACCTAGATGGAAAAGCGCTTGCCACCAGCTTAAAGTTATTGTTATATTGTTCTACTAACTTATTCATTAAGGTAGTTTCTTCTTCAGTCCAACGTGTCAGTGTTCTTGCCATTATAACAACGGAGTGGAATTAACGAAAATAGAACATCATGCAGATCTATTTTATAATCATTTTTTATTCTTTGTGTTATTTTTTATTTTTGTAGTGTAATCGGTTTACAGTTTAAATGTTTTAATCTGTATATTTTGTTATTTTCTGCCATTTTTAATAATACGTCTTCTTAAAATTTAAATCTAGAATATCAGTATGTTTTTTATGTGTCGGAAATAATCTATGTATCTTCATTCCTCATTGTATTTTTACGTTTGTGTTATCAATTTTCATTTATTGTTTTTAGACGAGTCAAAAAATTCAATTTTATAAATATAATCCACTTATTCCTCGATTATTCATTAAAATCGTTCAATAAAATGTTATGCACTATAAAATTAGTACAACTTCATCAAAAGCTGTAAAATACAGCGCTGCAAAGGCTACAGGTAAACGAAAAAGGTCAAAAATTAAATATCATATTTTAATAAAATCAAAAAGAAGATGAGGTATGATGTTGAGATTAGTTTGAGGTAACATTATGTCTAACTAAGTTTGGATTTGTGGATTGTCATGATGTAAGTATGTATGAGATGGAATGATTGAATTGAGCCTTAGTTCTGGTGATAGTTAAGTGAGTCATTTTATTTAATATTAAAATCATAAAATCACAGATCGGCCCATATCACGCCCTGCATGAGCTGCCAGGCCCTCTTCTCGAAGTCGGCTTGGTCAACCAGCTTGCCCACAATCGCGATCAAAACCAAATTATTTTCTTCCAGAATGATCATGTTGTTTATTTGGCACTGCTTTCTGGGCTTGTTTGTGTTGAAGAAGCTCTCGTTTTGGTACTTTTCGAACACCAACTGGTCCCAAACGAACGGGAGCTCGGTCATTTTCTTCATTTGGAACCGAGACAAATTGAAGACGAATATTTACTTCACCTCTTCCTTCCCAACGGTGAACTGGAACTGCTAGGACATCACTATCATATTTGAGTTCTTGCACTGCACTGGCATAATTTCCTAATCGGCTGCCAAAAGGTAAGTGCAAAAGGGAGTTTTCTTCACCGTTAAAAAAGCTGTCGGCTGAATTGAGGGAATGCAAATCTTAGTCGACTCCTTGGACAAAATACGAAGCGCGTTAAGCTCACGCGCAAAATCCTGCTTGCTGGAGGCGAACGTGCCCACACTTATTCCAGGCTACAACGCTAATCCATACAACTCACCAGATTCTGAGAACTAAAAAGCCATAACCGCATTCCTCGTCAACTCCTGCTGCAAAAGCGCCTCTGAAGAGGCATTGTACAAAGTCGTGTTCAAAAACAACAACTCCAAATCGTGACGAATCGACTTTGAAGCCTGGAACTAGTCACTGAGATCCGCAGACTGATTTTAAGCCAAAATTCGCTGAAACTTCTCAGAAGCCTGCATAACATACAACAAATAATTAAATTCAGCGTAATTGCGAGAAAATGGAGATTTGAATGATAAAAATTACTGTATTATTACCTATTGCACCCTAAATACATCCAAAGATCCATTGGCAGTGTAAATAGTGTGTAAATCCTTCGCACCAAACAAGGATTCTGTAACAAATAACATCTTTTCGCGAATTGCAGTTAAAGCCGACACAAAATTTGTTGCAGAATCTTCGGGAAAGTTAACAGATAATAATTACTTTGAAGCTAAAGTGAACATTGAAAATGTTGGCATTTAGAGGAGTGTGAATTATTATAAATTAAAATGTAATACAAAATACTTCAGTATTTTCTGCTTAATATGGTTTGAGTTACTACATAACCTCACTCAGAAGGGGTCGCATTTTCGCTTATAAGGGGGTTGGACATGAAGTTACCCCCTTGTAAGCGAGTGCCAAATATCATGCGTTTTAGCCCTGTTTTTTGGCCATAAACCCTTCAAATACAACAATATTTTTGGATACATTTTGGATACATTTCACTTATAAGGGGGTTGCCATTTTCAACCCCCTTATAAGTGAAAAGGCTACCCCCTTGAGAGCGAGGTTATGTAGTACCTTATCATCAGTACCTCGGAAGTTATCTTTGTAACTATCTTTGTATAGCGGGTATGAATCTTGGAACTATCGTATCAGCGGCAAGGCGTAGTGCTCCTAAGTTTAGAGAGGGAATATAGCACATAATTATATTAAATGGTTCGACTTGATTAAATATACTATTCCTATCATTATATATTCGTTTCGTTTGTTTAAAAGCATTATATTACATGTTTAGCCAACAAAAAATAATGTTATTATATTTTTTTCAATTAACAACTCGCTTTTTACCTGAAAATTCGTATTGCTCTGTGTTTAATTGCTAGTTACCTGATACCTCTTATGTCATGGTTACATCAATGATGCTCATTTAAATTGCTAAATCAATTTATTGATTAGTTGGTTTTTATTGACGATACATATTAAAAGCAATTCTTTTGTATATTTATTAATTTATTTATGTTCCTAAAACATATTGCCTTATCCAGTCTTATTGATACCGTTGATCAAAATTATTAAAATCTGTGTTGTCCTAAATATAAGTGTTATTTAATTATGCATAATTAATATTTAGTGCTTTTTCAAGTGGTTAAAGACTAATTATACTATTTCCGGTAAAATATATCTATTATAATACTACTAATGGCCTCAAAGCTGATAATTCGTAAATATTACAAAATTACATATCCAATTTTATTAGTTTTGTTAAATATTACAATGACGTAATGTCAACTACATTGTTTCCACTTAAATTTAGTTTTTATAGGTTTACAAGTGATTTTAACACAGAAATATCTAATTTTTATCCACTAATATTAAATAGTCGTTATTTTTACAAGATCGCAATATCAGTTTTGCCAGCTATATTAAGATCTGTAAGATTAACTAATTATTACAGTGGACTGATATTTGACCATTAGTTTTGTGAGATATCCAGAGTCTATAAGTTTCTTAGAAAACTCAAAGGAGTTAAATCAATTATTGAATTTTGTTACAGTTCCAAATGTGTAAGGTTTGGTAAATACTTTAATTGAGTTATATCAGCAATACAATTATTTTTTAGTTCCAGATGAGAAATCAGTTAAGAAAACTTATGTAGAGGAGAAATATCTTGTAATTTATTATTACTAACTATTAAACTTGTAATTTTACTTAAGTTTTACATTGATGTGATATCTGTTAGAATGTTATTTGAAATATCAAATTATCCTTCAATATTGATTAACGTTCTCATCGAGCAAATGTCTGTGATTTTATTATCAGATATATTAAGTTCTTATAAATTGACTAAAGGGTTTAAAGGGGTTGAATCCTCTATTATATTTTATTGTAGTTATAATTTAGTGAGCTTAGTTAGATTTAACAACATTGATATATTAACCAATTTATTTTTGGAAATATTATTTTTTGACAACATAAGCTTAGTTATCTTTTTATTGTTACATATCTCTTTAGCGTTTTTTCTTTATTATAGCAAATTTAGCGTGTGAGCTAGAAGCTTTTGAGTAGGGGGAAACAAGAGCTCACGCTTAAATATAGGTGACATTTTTGTTTTGTATTAATATAACACCTCACTACCTTCAAGCAATTTTTTAACATTTTCTAATTGTAAGAGAAATAGTGGTTTTGGAAGTCTGGTATTGTTACAGTATATTGCATATCTCATCAACAACTGTATTTATTATTATCTTCACCAACGATTTCCTTCTATTAAGTTATTATTCTATTCCTCAATATTTGATATTTCAGTACTATAACAGTTATTTAATCCAGCTCGATACTGATTTCCTTTATTTAAATCCAAAAGTAATTCAAATATACTTTTAGTTCCCACAACTTATGTGATTACATTGTTTCAAATCTTGAGTAAGATTTTGGTACTTGTGGTTACTCAACCAAAGTTGCATCTCTACTATCTTTTATCAATGTAATGGATAATAATAAATATTTGTACTCAACTAGGCAAAGGATCTGTAATGATCTTGCATGTGGTTATTTATAGACACAACTCTTAACATTTTTGTTGAAGAAGTGTTCGGTTTTGTAATTATCGGGGCTTGCGAATTAGATGAATATTATTATTAGATAGTAATATAATTGTAGCTACTTAGACAGATGTATTAAAAAATATATTGTATTTTCTAAAATTTTAAGCTTTTAGTTGCGAAGATTTGACTTTTGAGCTCAATTACTTACACAAACTAATAATAAGTGAATATGGATTACAAAATTATTTTAAACTAAATTCGCTTGTGTACAACTACTTTATATCAACTATATTTTTGGGATTTCTTCAGGCTTATTATCCAGAATAGCGAGGAGTTAACACTCAGTTATGTGAATATTATTTATTATTAAGTTCGTCAATGAAGCTGGGAACTGCTAATTGAATGAAGTTGCTAAAGGTGATTGAATATTTTATATTTAATATTGATTTGCCTGTTACGCTGTTTAGTTTTTAGATCTCAATTAATAAAGTTGTGATATTACTTGTTTTATTTTCTGCGTTCAAAGCTACAAATTTTGATTAATTACTCAATGACAAAATTTAAATGCAATACTGACAAGTCTCCTTTGATTCAAATATTTCAGCTCTAGAAACCGTTATATTGAAGCTGGTATTATTGTTAAACTATAGTGAAATTTGGGTTAACACAAAGAATCATGATTAATTGTAAGCTTCATTCTATGAGATTTTATTATAACACATAATTACAAAAATGACTTATTAAAATATAATTGTGTGGTGTATTTCCTAATTATATCACTAACTAGATTATAATATTGGTAATTTCTACATTGTATAGAAGTGAAATTTTAATAGAAAACCCACTTTTGTCATGGATTCATGCTAATAGAAACAATATATTTTATAGTAAAATAATATGTCCACTTCCATACATGGCGTCATTTTGATGGTAAGAGATATTGGTGAAATATCACAGCACCTATTATTACTCAAATCAACTTCCTCTAAGTCCACCAGTGTTTCAATTCCGGATATGCTTTAAATTTGATTATCGTTTAAAAACAGCCTTGTTAACTTTTAACATAATACATGACACTCAGTGTTTTGAAGTGAATTTTTTATTTTTTATATTTAATACTATATATAATCAGCAACAACATATATCAGTTAAAATTGATATAACTCCTTATTCGATTAAATAATATATAAAATTTATTGTTATCTCAAATGAAAGCTGTAAGTACAGAGACGGGGCTGATGTTACTCGAGGAATATATACGATAACCATATTAACATCTATTAATTTATTACCCTTGATACTATATTTTATGGTTCTTTTTCATCATATTTCAAAATAACGATAATTTAACAAAAAATGATTTTACTAATCAGAATATAAACGACGGAGGGAAAAATAGTACATTATTTATCTATTAACAACACTCAATTTAGTAAAATACCTAGGTTATATTATTTGCTATTCTTTTACAATTTAATATTTCTTCAATTTCTAAATTTTGAAATGGATTCTTATAAAATATATTTAATCATTAATATATCATAATATAGTTAGTTAGTAATGAAAAAAATTAATTCAGCTCAAATACTATTATTTATTGAGATAAATTTAGGCTTTAACGAACAATTTTGATTGAACTTGAAAATTTATAGAAGATCAATATTAACTATTTAGATATAATTAATTCTTTGGTTATATTAAACAAAGATTGGAGAAGTTTTACAGTGGAGGAAATAAAAAATATTAAAATGATATAGCTCTTATTATATATCCATGATAATAACGTTAACAATTATATAAAATATTGTCTAATAATAATTTGAGAATATTCAATAATTCAGTAATTAGGAGTAATATTAGCACTATAACCAAAGATAAGAATGTAGTAGATTACTATTATCTTAAATAATAATGTAACAACCTATTTTTGATTTTTTGTTTTTTGTTATCGATACCATCTGGGTGGCCTTCAAGTTATCTTGGCATACATGCAGAGACTTTTGTTCATGGAAACAATTTTGAGATGTGTTACTTGTGCCGCGAATTGCCCCCATTTAAAATTTTTATTTTAGTCCTTTAGATTTTGAGTTAACTTTTTGTTCATTTTGATACTGGAGTGGACATTATATAATTATATTTAAGTATTATAAGATTTCTGATATTATTCTATAAATAACTTTTATTTACATCAAAACAAGCCTTTTTAATTATAACTCTTTTATGACTTCTATATTGTACATATTGAATCTATTGATTAATACATATTAAAAATACAAATAATCAAGCGTTTTTCTAAACTTTTATTAATTTCTTACCTTAGTTGATATTCAATATTATTTTTAAACCTAAATTATTTATTTTGGAAATTCTAGAATATTTATTAGCTTGGACTAAATAATTTCGTTTTTGATGAAGTAGTTTTTATCAAAAGATGATTATCACTCGGGCTGTAAAAGAGTGTGTTCTAAAAAATTATTGATGAATTTTCCCGTAAGTTTATATCATAATCTCAAGATCTAAACAAGTTTTGTACATTTATGATCAATTTGTGTTCAACCAGCATATTTGGAGTGAATAATTTATTTTAAAAGTTACTTTATTTATATTTATATGCTTAATAATATACAGATTTGAAATGTAATTACACTAAAATGATCAAGAACACTAAATAATGTAAATTGTAGTATGTTATGAATTACTAGTATCTAAAATAAAGGCAAGTATTTTTCAATCCCAAATGCAAAATTGCAAATTTTGTAACTCTTTTAAAATTACATCTTGTCTTTCGCAGAGAACCTCTTTAATTTAATTACCATTTTACTATTCGTTCTATTTAATTTAAATTGCTGCAGAATCAATATAAATTTGCTCTTTCAATTTTTCATGAATAGTTGTCCATGTTATAAAAGTAAATTCCAATTTGACGAATCACTCACAGTAGAACACTTACTAATCAATATACACAGCCATAACAGTGGAAGCGTTCTAGCTTTGAAACTGGAGGAAATATCTTAAAAATTAGTTTTGGGGTGGTTCAGTTTCGGGCGGTCCCGGAAGTGGTATTTTCGTATGGAGAATTTTTTAAATAGAGGAATATGATTAAAGAAGTAATAAATAAGCAAAATACAACAAAATATTTTTCACGATGTGACTGACTTTTGATCGCCATCCCGATTCGATACCACATCTCAAACTTTATTCAAAAACATAAAAGTTATAAGTTTGGTGCAAATTGATATATATTTGTAATTAAGTAAAATTGAGATGAGTGGTTTTCCCTGTATCACCCTACTTGGATTTTTAATTAAATTTAAATTGATATAGTTTTATATCGAATATATTATTATATATAAAAATTTATTATTATATATAATTAGTTTACATTTAACCACGGTAAAGTGTAATTAATGTAAATGCGATAATCTTCATAATAAAATAAGATTACGATAATCATTATTGTCTTTGTAAACTAATGATTTAGTTAGAAATAGATATTGATATATTAAAATACTATATTTATGGTTTATATTATATTTAAACTATATATTATTTTATTCCACACCTAATGTAATGAAGACGTTTTGATTTATATTTCTATTTTGTATAATCTAATAACAATAGACACTGGACAGAACAGAGAATATTTATCTTTTATTAATAGTAACGATTATTTGTGCTTAATTTTTTAAGTTGAAGTATAATACAGAACAATTTTCAATACAACAACTGAAAAAATGTGGATTTGATTTAAAAGTTGGGAAGCGAGTACCCTAATCAAATATAACAAAATATATCATTCTTTTTAAAATCTATCGCTGAACTTCAGTGTCATGTATTATCTTTTAACCAGCTTTCTTTAGAAACGAGATGAACTGTAACTTGTTATTATTTATTCTTAATTCAATAAGTTTTGGAAATTAACTCAAATTTTAATCATAAAATTGAGTTTGAGTATTTTTCAAACTTAAAAGTTCTAGATTGGGGAGTTCTAACTCCTCAAGCGTTTAAATAGAACATTCTTAAATGTAAAGTTCAATAATTTATAAATGAGACATTTTTGGGATGAGATAGAAACAAAGTTCTATGCTAAGTTTGCAAATGCTGAAACTCTGTAAAAAGGACATACTTTTTAGCTCTTTGTTTTTGGAAACTTGAAGATAGTTATCTTTTATAGTATTTTTAAAGAGGTTGGTCATTTTAATGTCGTACTCAGACTGGCCTTCGGCATTTTACATTTGAAGAGCGCGGTGTAAGCGGAGTTAGAAAATATTATAAAAACATTTATAATGTATTTCTACTTTAATATTAATCATTTAAATATTCAATAACACTTTAAAAAAGTGACTTGAGAATCTTGTTATTATGCTAAATTACTCAAATTGAGTCTCACTCGATAAATATTAAGTAACACACAATCTATTTTAAAAATTATATTTTCTGAATTTTGATTAATCGCATTTTCGCTTATAACTTAATATTCCACTTAAGCTATAAAATAATATTGTCTGGAACAATAGAAAACCCTATTGTGTAATAAGAAAATGACATTTGATATACTTATAAGGGGGTATGTCAACTCGCTTACTTTAGTTTGGATTCGTGGACTGTCGAGAGATGAAGACAGTATGATTGAATTAAGCCTTAATATGTTTGTCTTAATATGTTAATATCATATTTTTGTATTGTTTGTTATAATTAAAATATTATTAAATCGAAGCAACTTTATTAAATCATCACTTAGTACCTTAGTATGGCTGAAAAATTAAATATAATTTATATTTCATTATGTAGTAAATAGTATTTTTAGCATCCACTTCAATATAATAACAATGCGATTACTATTAAACTATTAATAGAGTTTTAAGGAAATAGAAATCCGTGGACATTCTACTGCAACATACTTATATTTGCACGTTTAGGCCCAGTTTTAATTTCAGAACTTTATGTTAGTTTGTAAAGGAAAAAGAATAGCAAATAGAAATGAGTCTTTGTCTCAAATGGAAGTAACAGAAGGAAGCAAGATATTCGTCATATAGCTTTGCAAGTCCCACGTGGTAGAGAATAAGTTACAGTAAGCGCTTAAAACAGGGCACGAATAGTATTTAAAACAATTCAACATGAACAACGCCATGCAGAATGCATGGAAGTTCGTAACCCAAATCCAAGACTTCGACAATTACGGCATTACAATTTTCGAATGAAACGCCTAAAATTTAGAATTAGTGATTCTTAGATTATTATATATATAATTATTTTAGGAATTTGCAAAATCAAATAAACTAAGAAGGACCCCAGGTACCTAATCAAGTTAATGAAGCAATGCATCAAAGGCAACCACCACCAAGCAATGCCAATACAACGGAACAACCTCCCGTGCAAGCCGAAGGAAATAACGAGCAAAGAGAAACTGAGACGCGAGAACCAGTTTCTGAAATGAAGTTAGCGAATCAGGTAAAACTGGTCCGCTGACGACTCCGTGAGGACCCTGTTGGGTCCTTACTGAGTGGGCATAAATGACGGGTTGAGCCCGTTTTGAAAGTGGAAACACTGGCGTGCGAGAGCCTATGTTTCACTTTTAAAAGTCTCAATGAAGTCTGTTTGTGCTGTCTCGAGGAAGTCAGATATATATAATTATTTTATATTTTAATTTTAAAATTCAATTATTTAGCTGAAATACGTTTATCATTTAAATAAAATTAAATATGCAATGATTTTTTAATACTAATGAATTGAAGATCTGTTACACGCGTTTATGCTCATAAAGCTTACCAACGCTAAAAGAATCGCAAACCTCAGAGACGGTTGAAAAGTAAATTATCATGAATCCGTTTGTTAATAATAGACATCGTAGCAATCTAAAATAACATTAAATATCTAATTACATCATTAAATTATCATTTAGTATGATTTACTATTATTATATTTCTCCAAAAGTTAAACAATAAAAGTATAATATCTTCTATAAAAATACTTTTATATTAGTATACTACACTTCATTATATATGAGACTACTTTTAAACTTCCAATAAAGCTTTAAGGAAATAGAAATCCGAGGGCATTCTTCAGCTAGTTGTTTGTACTTACATGTGTAAGCTCAGTTTTAAATTTAGAACTTTATGTTAGTTTGTAAAGGAAAAAGAATATTGAACAAGAACGAGCCTTTGACTCAAATGAAAGTAACAGAAGGGAGCAAGATTTTTATCATACAGCTCTGCAAGTCCCACGTGGTTGAGAATAAACTTTAACAGGAACTTAAAGCTGAACGCGAACAATATATAAAGCAATTCCACACAACCTATGCTATGTAAGATGCATGGAAATTCGTCACTCAAATCAATGAGTTCGACAATTATGGTATCACAATTTTTGAATGAAATATACTTAGAATACAAAATCAATTGAGAATTTATTATTAAATAGACCAATTTTAAATATACTTAAATAATTCTATAGCTTTTGGAAATAGGGATGTGAGACAAATTTAGAGTTCATCGAGTAAATAAACATCGCGTATTAAATTGAGTTAAATGATTGGTAAGTAAATGCGACTAAATACGGTTAACTAAACATGATTAGATAACTCACGTATTTAATGTATTTTGTAATTTCTATTTTGTTGATTCCAGAATGTTTAAATCAAGTTCAAAGCTTCCACATTTATGTCATAATACATAATTGAGCTGCAAAATATTTCAATCTGGAACTTTCTATATTTTTACCGATTTGTATTATTTGTATCAGTTAATAATATTTTTCACTTGAATTTGTAGATTCTCTTGAATCCTTCGATTGCTTTCCCGATGAGCACGTTTTCTTGGCCGTAGAACTCGCATTTGTAGCAGCATTTTTCCATTGGGGCTGTTTCGGCTCCGATTACGATTTTACTCCCTTGAATTTCAACTTTTAATCCGATTTTGAGCGTTTCTAGAATATTTTCGTTCACCGGTTTCTTCTCAATTTCAATTTTCTTTTGAGCCGTTTATTTGAATTCCTTCAGAGCAAATGCGATTTAGTTCATAATATGATTTTCATATATAATTCATAAACTTTACTATTGGTAATTTGAGTGTTTGAATTGGATCGAAGTAACAAATGGTTAAAACAGGTTTACGCTAAAGTGCTACGTTACTGTTAACACTAATGTATATTGTCAGAGTGTAATAAACACGTCTCGGAAAGTATTTCCAGAACATGATTACAATAAACATGCTTTGTTCGAACAAATCCAACAACTTTTATTGAGTATACACAATAGTGATTGAAGCGCCCCAAAATTTATATAATAAATAGATTTTCGCTGAATGATGGAGATTTAATGCTTATCAAGATTAAAAAATATATCCCACTAACTTTACTTTCATTTATACTGGTTCGGTCTCGTGTTCTAATTCTTTGAGAGCGTCAAAGGTATGCTCCTTCATCTAGAAGAAGCGCCTTCAGAAGAACGAGTCAACGATCGATTCTTCTGCGTCTTTCTTGGGTCTCGTGCTTTAGCTTTTCTTGGTCTGTTCCTACTGGGCAGGTAGGTTCTATATTCTCTCTGTTTCAATATGTCTTCAATGTTCTCGATTTTGTTCAGAGATTTAATTTTTACTAGAATTTTTCGCAATGATCTTTAGATATAAGATTTCGCCTGTAGAACGACGTCTCTAAAAGTATAGATAATATAAATAGATTAAAATATATAATATAAATATTTTTGAGCTATTTTAAATTTGGAGTGTTATAAATACAATTATATTGTTATTTCTAAGCTATTGTCAATCGCAATTAAATTTATTAAATTTATTTGTTATTTCAAAACACTTAATAACGACAAGGCTAAATCCTTATATTTCTTGATTTTTTAGCTGTTTAACTATAAATGGGCTGATTAATAAAAATAATCTTTCACTTCATCTAAAGTCATACATGCGTTTGCTTTTAAACTTCCAATAAAGCTTTAAGGAAATAGAAATCCGAGGGCATTCTTCAGCTAGTTGTTTGTACTTACATGTGTAAGCTCAGTTTTAAATTTAGAACTTTATGTTAGTTTGTAAAGGAAAAAGAATATTGAACAAGAACGAGCCTTTGACTCAAATGAAAGTAACAGAAGGGAGCAAGATTTTTATCATACAGCTCTGCAAGTCCCACGTGGTTGAGAATAAACTTTAACAGGAACTTAAAGCTGAACGCGAACAATATATAAAGCAATTCCACACAACCTATGCTATGTAAGATGCATGGAAATTCGTCACTCAAATCAATGAGTTCGACAATTATGGTATCACAATTTTTGAATGAAATATACTTAGAATACAAAATCAATTGAGAATTTATTATTAAATAGACCAATTTTAAATATACTTAAATAATTCTATAGCTTTTGGAAATAGGGATGTGAGACAAATTTAGAGTTCATCGAGTAAATAAACATCGCGTATTAAATTGAATTAAATAATCGGTAAGTAAATGCGACTAAATACGGTTAACTAAACATGATTAGATAACTCACGTATTTAATGTATTCTGCTATTCCTATTTTGTTGATTCCAGAATGTTTAAATCAAGTTCAAAGCTTCCACATTTATGTCATAATACATAATTGAGCTGCAAAATATTTCAATCTGGAACCCTATATTTTTACCGATTTGTATTATTTGTATCAGTTAATAATATTTTTCACTTGAATTTGTAGATTCTCTTGAATCCTTCGATTGCTTTCCCGATGAGCACGTTTTCTTGGCCGTAGAACTCGCATTTGTAGCAGCATTTTTCCATTGGGGCTGTTTCGGCTCCGATTACGATTTTACTCCCTTGAATTTCAACTTTTAATCCGATTTTGAGCGTTTCTAGAATATTTTCGTTCACCGGTTTCTTCTCAATTTCAATTTTCTTTTGGGCCGTTTATTTGAATTCCTTTAGGATTTGAACCGCTTCCATGAGCACTTACCCGTTCTCCGTTCCGCTCATGAAGGTGTTTGAGAGCTGCGTTTTGACTTGGTTCTTGAGCTGGTTCACGTACATGTCCGTCATTTGCCCTCTGAGGTCTTGGAATTATTGCAGTAGGTCTACGAGGTCGTTGTCGAATAGTGGGAGCTGGTCGTCCAGGGGGAGGTCCTGGTGCGCGAGGACCTTCGGCTGGTCCCAGCGCTGGTACTGGAGCCACTTGAGGCCCTGGATGCGCACGTTGCACTGCTCAATGCACTTCTGGTACTGTTTCTGGTCGAGGGTGTTCACGTCGAAGAAGGAGTTCAGGTGGAAGAGCTCGGGTCCTTCGCGCTGGGTTAGAATCGCTTTTAAAATGTCAATTTGCTGGGGCTGGAAGGCGGTGTTGAAGGTGAACTCCTTGAATATTTTGTCGGTTAGGCAGGAAGCGCTCAAAATCTGGGATAACTTCACCTTCCTGGTCATAAACTTTGAGGGAGCGGAGATCTCTAGTGTAGCATTTTCAGTCACGTCGAAGCATGTAATGGGGACGTCGTTGAGCTTAATGCGGCTTGAAACTTGCACTAAAACATCACGCGTTTTCTTAATTTTTGACTCTTCGTTCAAAAGCTGCACATCATCGGTTTCTATTTCAATTACCGTATACACAAACTTGCATACTTCCTTAAAATACGGAGATTTCATCAGGATCAACATCTCCTAGGAATTCACAGTTCTATTCCTTACATCCTACAGCTTCACAAGTTACTCTGGCTCACCCGCTAAATCGTCCTCGTCAAATTTTTGCGAAATTTCATCTTCTTTAGGTTTAAAAGACTCTGACTCAGACTCTGGATTGATAGATAGTTCTGATGAACCAGAAATAGACTCGGATTCAGACACTTCTCTTCGTTGCTTCTATGGCTTTTTAGCTGATGCAAACTATTATTCCTATTCAAAGTTATATAATATATCATTACGTTCATTTGCATCCATTTCAAGGAATTTATCTTGTTACTCCTGTGGAATGGTATTTAAATACTCGATATATCGATTTGTCTCAGCGATAGACGTTATTTTTAGTTATTTAAATCTAGCTTGCATTGAGGTGGTGTGAAATGAATTAACAAATTATACGTTAAATACAGTAATTATAATAAATACTTTGTTAAAATTGTAGAATAATATAGATGAAAATGGTCTGAATCTATATTGTCTATATATATCAGACTTCTATATCTTAATAATATTGATTAGTACTAGCTTAATACAACTAACATTGGCAATTCCACATATTTAAATAAATAAATATTAATCATCTATCACTTCAATATTAATTGCTTAAATTTATCAAATCTTTCTTTGTTTAATATTATTTCAACTCCTCTTAGTTCATTTAATCTTTAAAGTGCTTAATAAATAATAAATTTAGGTTTTTCGCTTGTAAAAACAAATATTTAAAACTGTGCATCATCAGAATAATTCCCAGCAACCCACGTTTTCGATAATAAATCAGCGCAATTGAATTCAGTTAGCAATGCATAATCAGATTATTTTTGATGCTTATTTTATTTTAATCTAAGACGTGGATATTATAATTAAATTTTATGTTTTGCAGCTATCGCTATTGCTTGCTATTTTAATTAATAAACAGAATTTATTATCATGCATTATAAATTAGCATGACCAAGACATCCTCTCTAAGTTTATTTTAATGTTAACTTAAAATTTAAATATGTAGGTAATGTTGTATACATTTTATGTTATTGGTGTGTGAAATATATAATTAATATTTATTATGCATTTAATAAAATTTTCCACATCAATGAATTAAAGTTACGCTGATTACAACACAATGAATGACTCAATAAACCCATATTCTATAGTGAATATGACTAATTTAAATATATCTGGATTTGAACCTGATGTAGATATTTAAAATTTTACAAGCCCATCGCCCTTAAGAATGAGTAGCAAAGAACATTATTAAGTTGATAAATCACCATCTTTTTAGCACAATCAGCAATATATGGAGAGTCCTTCAATTATAAATACCGAAGCATAATAGATTTAGTTACCTATATAAATAAATATTATACCAACTCCAATATAAAACGAGCTATTTCAAAAATATTAATTAACATCGCCTATAACCAGTGAAGAAGTTAAATAGTAACCGTAGTAAGTAAAATAACAATCTTTGATCAATTAATAATAATTACAAAATTTATCATAACAACCAATTTAAAAGATTGTAGAATAATCAATAGTATAAACTACTATACAACAAAATAATATATAAGACATCAATGAATTATAACCTAAAGTATTGTAAGTTTAAAAAATTGGTCATGAGGGTTAGAATCCTCCACTTGTTAGTATCGAGTTATTTTCGTTATGTCCATAAACAACACCTTTATATTTAGATCTACAAAACTTAAATAGTTATCATTCTTCGTTATAAGAACTCAAAATTGATGTAAATTTTTATTACGATTTAACTTTGTTTGAATAAAATTGTTAAAACTCAAATTAAATAAATTACAACTAAGAATATTTATTAACATCAAAAACTAATTTAAACAAGATTGAAATATCTAGTCTACAAATTGACGATTAACAAGAGTCTGTAAATTAAAATAATTTAGAACAATAATTATAATTAAGTCAAATAAGTGAGCAAACTTAACATTAATAATCTTTTGAAAATTAATAGTAAGTAACATATTTAAAAAACTCGAATATTCGTTAGTTATCTACTTCAAAAAAGATGAATATTCATTAAAATTATATAAGATAACTTAACGAATCCGATGTTGAAAACTGTTCAAAATAGGGTAAGAAAATACATGCTAACTAATTATCAAAATTTGATCTAACAGATTTTGAAAATGTCTTAGGATTACAGGATGAAATGTGAAATAATGTAATAAATAATTTTATATAAGATATATAATCTTATTCTCAAACAAATGCTAGGGTCGCCTGATCAGCCGCTTGAGTACTTGTATATAATCCTACTTCAGTTGCTACCCATGTTATCCATTCAGGTGGTGTATAATCTTAGTATTTCTGTAGGTAATCAGCGTATTCTGATTCTTCAACATATGATGTTGATTGTCGGCCTATTTTCAAATAAAATTCTTAATCTGTGAAGCAGAAAAATTTACAAAATTTAAAGAATTAAGTTGCTACTATAACAGTCTTTTTCGCTTCGAAAGCAAGTTTTGCTAATTATCTAGTTCCGATTGTGTTTACTAAACCACAATTCTATGTCATAGCTTCTGCTCCAAGTAATAAGATGTCAATGGTATTTATTATCGATGTTACTCCACCTTCTGATACCACAAACGGTCGAATTCCTATATTAGATAACATTTACAATTAATCACCTATTTATATTTTTTCGTCTCGATTAAGAACCGGACTTTAAACAACAATTAGTTTAAAATCTATACTGCTTGCGACTATTTGCTAGATACATTTCATAATCGTATGAGAAAAACTAAAAACTAAAATTGTGTTACCATTTTTAATAAGTGGAAGAACTTTGTTTGCTATAAAAGAGGGAGCTTATTCTATTCTTGTTTTATACTGCTATAAGGTATTGATAAGTTGCTGCATAAATTCTTAAAGATCTGTATGAGCTTGCAATTCTTTAGATTTTCTAACCACATAAGCCATAAATTAATCGAGAAGACCTGATATAGCAAATGTATTAGCTCTTTCAATAATTTCTGATTTCTTTAACTCTAATAATTCTAAAAACTTAGAGAATATTTTTTGCTTCTCTTAAGATTTAATAAAATTTATTAGTTAATCTACTATTTTGCATTATGTTGATTGCATGTTTGAGGTGGAATATTAAAAAAATTATGAATTTGAATAACATATTATATTTGTAATCATAATATTAATGAAAATAAAAAGAGCTCCTATTCGGATTCGAACCGAAGTCTGCGGGATCTAAAGTCCAGTGTGCTAACCACTACACTATAGAAGCTCATTCTTAAATATATATTAATTATGTATGTTCGATGAAACTTATGTTAATAGTGTTAATTGTGAGTTAATAAAGTTCTAATTTTGTATAATTTTAAACGTGCAAAAA